>JABSTQ010004439.1:0-35274 GCA_013358835.2 Ixodes persulcatus | reverse complement strand
TGGCGTTGTGGTTATGTTCTCGAAGCCTATCGTAAGACAGCGCCCGTCTGCCCAACGTAATGCTTCCCACAGGTAAGAGAGAAAGAAATATCACTCCTTCTGCACAGGAAACGAACTTGGTCTTGTGGTTTGTTGCAGCACTCGGTAGAATAGGTGCCCATTCACCCGCTTGCATAGGCTGGAGAGTTTTTGGGGATCAGAGAAAACAACGTCGACGTTGACTCTACTTGCTACCTTTTTAAGCTTATGCGACAGCAAAAAATTGTTGTGTGTATGTTTATACAGCCGGAAGTTAGTCTGCCGCAGTGGGCGTCTGGTGTCTCAGCTGTAGATGAGCAATTTGGCCAGTGCGGTACAACCGCTAACCTGGGGTCTTTAACGTGCACCACGCAGTAGTGATACACGACCGCACGCCGGTACGATGCTCATCCAGATCGAAACGAGCAGGGGTGGGGATTGAACCCAGGATCCCTGGTTCTGCAGCGCGAGCTTTCGCTCCACGTGCTCCGAGCTGGTGTGCGCTAGACCACACGGCCACCGTTCCTTTTTTTTTTTTCTTTATTGCATGGTAGTTCAGCAACAATCATGTCATTCTAACAGCGCTGTACAGCTCTTTGCACAGCGTATTAAAAATCACGCATTTCGAGGAGTGATTTTAAAATACTAGTCCACTCCGGTTCAGGTTCACAGTTCAAATACACACTCTGTACTTGTTTTACAAGGTTGAAGAAATATATCCGCACTTCTTTTGAGTCGAGGTCAGCATGTCGAACAGCCATACGTGATCTCCAAATGCTGCACAAAGCTAACAACATAATCATGTCGTAAGGAACTTCATTATCATTATCCACACTAAGGAAACGTATCCCTGTTGGGGTTATAGGTAGTTCTTTCTTTAAAGTGCGTTGGAGGACATCCCAGAAAAATACCGCGTCCCAACAAAAGATAAACACATGTTCAATAGTCTCAGGTTTTTTACATAGAAGACAATTTACCGACCATGGCACATACATCCCCTTACAAAAAAATTGTGAGCCAGTCTGTAGACATCTTAACGATTTTTTAACATACCTGTCCACTTCCTATCTTATCGCCATTTTTCTACAAGGTTTCTACAGATTTCCTGTAAACAGGAGTCTACAGAGCATAGTCGTCAGAAATCCTACCAACTGTCTGTCGCAAACGGTCCTTAGACTTTGCGTCGCCATATTCCTAGATTTTCTACAGACCTGACTTGATAGACCATACACACTGAAACATGACAAAATCGTTGATACGAGTCATAAGCAGTTTTCGTGTGTAGTAAGAACGCTTTTACAACAGGCTTGAAGTGAACTACATAGTCACAGGATTTTATTGTCACAAGATCCGGCCCTGATAAACATTTAAAATAATCACACAGAGTATATATACATCAATAACACAGGTTTCCAATCAAACATGCTGTAGGTTGCAGCCTCACCCACTGCCAACACCAGATTTAGTCACTACGATTCCAAATCAATAGGTTGAAACAATCATGCACGCTAGCCTTTTCTTGAAGACAGGACTATATGACCAGAATGTGACTTCAACCTCCAATGAGGGTAACTAAAAACCATCTGTCAGCGAGCGTCGGCGATTCATCGTGTGTTGAAAGTCGGACGATGTGCTGTCCGTGGTGTCTTTTATGTGTAACTCTTTCGTAAAAAAATTTGAAGTTTAAAAACGCGAACCTAACATGTGTACAAATAATTTTAAATTTATTGATGAAAAAAAATATATATACATATATATATATATATATATTTATTTATTTGTGGACATCGTGCGCAAAAAATAGTCGCGCTTAGTTCTTCATTCTAAATTATAATGTGAGTTATACGACGTAAAACATAGGGTCTTCAAACTTGCCCCGTTTAGAATCACTTTTGGGTTGGACAGCTTCTTTAGAAATTCAAAAGCTGGCTTTCAAAGAGCTGCCCTGCTCAAGCGGTATTGACAGCAGGGTAGACGCTATGCGTGTTTTAGGCCAATCGTGTCTCCGGTTAGGGTCACGTGACTACAGTCTCGAAACTGGTGATAAGGCAGAGCACGGAACCTGACTAAAAGCCCCAAGCCCATACATGTACGTAACGCGTTACAAGTAGCGAGTTACTTGTACCTAGTTACTATTTTCGGTAACGAGTAACGTATTTGGTTACTTTCTCATAAAAGGAACGAGTAACGGTATTTAGTTACTTTGAAGGCCAAGTAACGAGTAACGGTATCTCGTTACTTTAGAGGAGTAACGTGTACAACACCGCTTAAACGGCCTTGTTTTTATTCTAGCCTGAGTATGCGTCTATTGTGACAAAGGCAGATGGGCAACCCGAAAAACAACTAACCAGTATGACAGTACAGCAACATATATCGCTGAACACGTCAGTCGAACGGTTCGACTGATGTGTTTAGCGATAAACGTTGCTGTACTGAACTCTACAGCTGGGAATGTCCTTCACCCAGCGAGCACAATCAGGTTCGTTGGTTGAACCTTCTAGAAACGGGTACGGACCGAATGTAAACCCGGAAGTTGCAAACACAGGAAGGCACATAACCCATTACCCGCTGTTCTCAATGAAGGCGCAGTTCTCGAAGATTCACCAGCTCTTCCTGAAGCACAACACTGCCGTTCCTTCGAGCGCGTCGGTAGAACGACTCTTCAGCGTCGCCGGAGAGGTATTTTCAAGGAAGCGGGGAAACATAACTGATGAAAACTTCTACAGGCTGCTGAAGGGCAATCACTACTAAAAAGAACACAATAAACCATGAAACAAAAACAGTTGCGTATTCGGTCGCCAAAAAAACGTGAAAAGTAACTCGTTACTTTTGAGGTAACTCACGCGTTCCTTTTGAGAATCGGTAACGAGTAACGTATTTAGTTACTTTTTGAGCGAGTAACGAGTAACGATATTTAGTTACTTTTTTGGGTAACATGTACATGTCTGCCCAAGCCCACGCATAACATCCACTGCACTATCAACCTTGGGTACAAGTGACAAACCTGTTGTTGTGTTAATTGTTGAGATGGCCCTGAAGATTAGCCTTTGTAAGCGCACCCCCCGTTCTGGGCTGCTTCCTTTCTACTCCTTCTCTCTTTTTTCTCTCTCTCCCTAAGCTGAAGGCGTGGTAACGGTGCGTATTCGCCGGTCCAATGAACCGTATACTTTTTATCGCCTGAATCCGCTCTCTGTGCGCGGGTAACGGCAGAAGCGTGATCACGTGGTTTGACGGATGACGCATTAGCCGTTGACAAACCCGGAATGCCTGCGAAGACCGGACCTAGCTTCGCGGGTGATGCGGCCTGCGGGCCTGCTATGGATTTCGCTTCTGTGGTAAATGTGGTAAATCTAGTTCTAGAGTTCGGATCACCAGCAGCGCATTTCGTCTTAGTGCCAAGTGCGATCTTCAACATACGGATTGCCAAGACCATGGATATTCTTTCGGCAGCGCCTACACACCGATGATCTTCCTTTGTTGTGGGCATACATGTGACCACTAGCTTCGACGAACCGAAGACACAACGGACCGCCTTCTCTTCCATGTGAGTGACAAGGAGAGGTCCTCCTGTCCATTTGGGGATAGGTATTCTTGCTACGCAATGTACGTTTTGTCACTATCCGATGAGTCTGAACCGTGTCGAACTCTGCCAGGAATCTCCGACGAGTTCAACGTGTAATCCAGAGCGATCGGCACGAAAGGTCCTGTACAGCGCTATTTGTAAGTACTTTTTGCGCCCTAAAGTCAAAAATTAAATAAGTTAATTAAAATATTTTAGTTAATTTGATAATTACCTAATTTCACGTATTTTCTAGAGGCCGCCATGGCCATATTAACAGTTCCCCAGGGCTCAAGTTCCCTTTTGAAAATTTGGTGCCACTAATGGAGCAGCAATTTGAAGACACTTAACTTTTTCAATTACCATGCAAAGTCTAGGCTTCTATGAAAGCTGCAGGCAGAAGCTGGTAGCTTGGCGTTGATTGGAGAGTTTGGCCGGGCCAGCTGTATTGGTGGCGCAAGCTACCGCCCGTTACATAGGTTACAGCCTCTATCGTCCATCATCCATGATCTCCCACCCTTTTCGCTTCCAACGTATCATGCCCGTTTTTCCTAATTATCGGGCAAGTGAGCCTGTGAATGGGGCATGTGCATGGCAGTTGAGTAGTGGGGAGCTGCTCAACTGGAGATTTTAATAGATGCTAACTTGTGTTCTCTCTTTCTCTCTCTCTCTCTCTTTTTTTCCAGGCCACACCTGTGCATTTTTCAAGGTCGATGCAGCAAAGATCAAGCACAGCCTATCAAGCATGCTGAGCAAGCTGGACAAGTAGAACAAAACACTGCTCAACAACTGAGAATAAAAAAAAAACGAAAAATAAGAACATTTTGTCTGGTTTTTGAGTGTATAATGAAGCAAGTGCTCTGCATGCATCATGTGCATCGGTACACTTCAGAATTGATAACTAGCATTACACAAAGATAGAAACTGGCCTTTTTTCTGTAGATAATGGATAGAGTTGAGGGGATTTGTCTGTAGAAAGTGGGCAGGAAATGGGTAGAAACTGCTATATTCTCCATAGTGAGATGATAAAAACTGTGGCCACTCGTCTACAGCAATTCGTTAGAAACTCTCTTATTGGCGCTAGAAATGGGACAGGAGTGTTGCTAGAATGTCTGTATGTTTGCTGTACAGAGAGTCGTCACATTATCTGTACACTGAAGTCTACACAAAACCTGTAGGAAGCAGCGGCCAATAATCTGTAGACAATGGTTAAACAAGTGGATACATTCTCGTTCGTCGTTCGTCATCGTTCGTTGATTCACCGGAGTAATTAGAACCGCGGCCAGCAAGGGCCGTTGTAGACGCTCCCACGGAGCTCATGTTTCGAACGTCTTGCACGTTCGGCACGTGCGCTCGATCGGCCACCGTTCCCCCTATGCGACAGGAATAATTGGGGTTGTGGGGATATTTATACAGCGCGTCGTTGGTCAGCCATTTTTAATGTTGCGACGAGTCACTCGCTGTAGATGAGCAATTTAGCCAGTGCAGTACAACCGCTAGCCTGGGGTCTTTAACGTGCACCACGCCGTAGTGATACACGACCGCATGCCGGTACGATCCTCATCCAGATCGAAACGGGCAGGGGTGGGGATTGAACCCAGGATCCCTGGGTTCTGCAGCGCGAGCTTTCGCTCCACGTGCTCCGAGCTGGTGTGCGCTAGCCCACTCGGCCACCGATCCCCCCTCGCATAAGCCTAGAGTATGTAGCAGCAAATTGATTGGCTCTGTGCAACGAATGCCCCGTGACTCCGTGTCAGGCGTGCCCCGTGGCTCGCGCTCGGCCACCGCTCTCGTGTCACGCATTGTCGGGGCTGAGGCCGCGTCTGCTCCACTCGGCGCCGAGCAACATGACCGCGCCTGAAGCATCTATGTCGTCGGCGGCCGCAACCTCGGCAGTAGCGAAAGGTGGCCGTCCACGCCAGCTACACCGCAGACGAACTAAGGGAGCGGAAGAACAAATTATGCTTTCGCATTCACTTCTTCCGGTGGGCTGCTCCGCGGGACAGAGAAAAATCTGGGACGGCTGGGATGTCACAAGGATTCCGGCACAGCACCAGTGACCTGACACAGCTCAGTGTCGAGGGGCACGCAACCATACCAAACTCGGTGGCCCCCGGCCCCCGAAAATGCAGCTCATCCGGTGACGACCGCAGTCTCGCACCTGGCTTACCGCATCCCAGGTTTCTCGCACTTTCCTTCAATAAGTTATACAGTTTTAACATTTAAAGGTAAAGCCGGCTACTCCATTATCATTTCACGAATGATAAATGTACCAAACGCCGATCAATCGGGCGCTCCGGTAGGCCGAGCGACTAATTTTATACGAGGAAATAAGGAGGCTTGTGTCCAGAAACAGCTACGGTTCGGAATCTAGCACGAGCGACGCGCTTCGGTTTGACTTTAAACCTGCTGTTAAGAATGGAACCTTCGGCGACCTTCTTCCGAGTTTCAACGCTGCGGAAACGAGTACGGAAACGAGTCACGATCTGTTCAGGACTGTCGCCCACCTGTCGAAGCCTACCCAAAACGAGTCTCAACGCGTCCGTGACGTCAACGGGACGTGTGTGTGTGTGCGTGTGGGTTCGTGCGCTCCGGAAGGGGAGAGAGGCCCGGCCTAACTGCGGAGAACCATGGCTACGACTCACTTCTGGCTACGACGCGGCGGACTTTGCTGCAACGCACTTGGCGGTCGCACCTGCTGCCCTGGCGGAGAGTGAGGGAGAAAACGGACCCTATATAAGGCGGGGCGTGAGGCGGCTCCAGTTGTTCTCTCGGATTTGACGACTGTATCGCTACCATGTAATTAAACCGTTCGTTACGTTACCAATTCTCCCACCTCCACTGGACCCCTGGGTTCTTCACTTCGGGGAATGGTCGTCGTCACGAGCCAGGAAGCCTCCGGACGTGCGGCTTAAACCCCGCCTCGAACAACTGGTTGGCAGCGGTTGGGATCGGACCATGCGACATCGTGCTACATCTGTGGGTGAGCGTTTGGACTTTGCTTTGAGATTCGCCAGGCTTCAGATTATGGGTAATTAATTTTGAACTGCTGGGAATCCTTAATGTTTGACTCGTGCGCTAGGTTTTGGTACAACCTCGCGACAAGTTTTAGAACAAAGCCAAAGCTAAAGAGCAGCGATCATGGATCTAATGAGGTTACTGAGAACAGATTTATTCGGTTTATGTGAAGAATTGGGTGTGGAGGTGGAGCAAAAGATGAAGAAATCTGAGATCAGTAAAGCGATTTCAGAGAGCGCGGAAGCAGAGGAAATTAAAATTGCGTGGGAACTGCTTCAGAACGCTAAGAGTGAAGCTGCAGCAAGAGAGGAACGAGAGCAGGAGCAGGCTGCAGCGAGAAAGGAACAAGCGCAGGCTGCGGCGAGAGAGGAACGAGCGCAAGCTGCAGCTAGAGAGGAACGAGCACAGACTGCAGCGACAGAGGAGCGAGCGCTGAGAAGGCTAGAGCTCGAAATTGAACAACAGCGATTAAACTCGCAGAACAGTAGAGTTGGGGCTCCGGTACGAGCAAGTGAGACCGAGTCGTATCAAATGAAGAAGCTCATGCAGCCGTTTAAAGTTGGGGAAGACGTGGGCCTATTCTTAGTTAACTTTGAGAGGACATGTGAGAAGTTGAGCTTCGCCCCAGAAACGTGGCCGCAACGGCTTTTGACTCTGCTGCCCTGTGAGGCTGCAGAGGTTGTCGCGCGCCTTAGTGCTGGAGACGCGGACGACTACGACAAGGTAAAGTCCAGCCTTTTGAAGCGGTACCGCCTTTCTGCCGAGGCGTTCCGTCAAAGGTTTAGAAACGCACCCAAAAAGAGCAGCGAGGGCTACTCGGAATTCGCGTACGGGCTTAAAACCAACCTGATAGAATGGTTGAAGAGCGAGGAAGTGTACGAAAGCCGAGACAAGGTAGTCGAGTGTGTGTGCCTCGAACAGTTCTTTCGTAGCATTCCGCAGTCAGTCAAGCTCTGGGTGCAGGACAGGGTGGGAGTCGACTCTGTCGAAAGGGCCGCTGAGCTAGCCGAAGAGTACGCAACGCGTAGAAAGCTGAGCGGAGAGGAAAGCGAATCCGGCCGAAGCAATCAGCGCAAGACCTTCCGACAGGGAAACGACTCGCGAGAAAACGGGCCCGAGAAGCCCGAAGCAGGACAAAAGGTCCCAGAAAAGAGCACAGAACACTCGAACGGAGACGAGGCGCGGAAAAGCCCAACAGGGCAGTTCGAGGCAAGGAAGCCGTTCCTGTGCTACAACTGTCAGGAGCCGGGACACACAGCGGCCAGATGTAAGAAACCGCGGGTTGTGTTCTCGTACGTGAACGGTAGTGACGGGGACCTGAAGCTTCATCGTCCCTATCTTCACGAGCTCCATGTAAACCGAAAGCCGTGCAGGGTGCTTCGGGACAGTGCAGCGGCGATGGGCGTTGTTCATCCGTCGTATGTAACGACCTCCGATTTTACTGGAAAGGTAGTTTGGATCAAGCAGCTGCTTGAAAAGCACAGTGTCTGTCTGCCTATGGCGACAGTGAGGATAACTGGCCCGTTCGGAGAGCTAGTGACAGAGGCGGCTGTCTCGCAAACAGTCCAGTTGGAATATCCTTATTTGTTTTCTAACCGGTCAGATTTCCTGCTGCGCGAAAGGGGTCAACAACTGGGAGAAAAGCTAGTTCAGTCGGGTACGAGGTCCAAATCGCGTCAGGTCGCCCCTTTGTTGACGAGTGATCCAGAGCCAGAGGCAGCTGACGGGGAGCAAGCACTCCCAGAGTTGGAGGCAGAAAACCGGGATGAGAGGGACCAGGTTGTAGAACAGCCTGATCTCGTAGCACTAGAAAGCGTACGCCGTCCCAACGCGCCGGCGAAAAATGCGGAGGAAGACGGGATCAGTGAAAGATCTCTCGTAGCTCCGGCGTCACGTAACTTTGGTCCTCTGCTACGAGTAGACAGAGTCGAGCAGAAGAGCGACCCTAGTGTGTCAGGGTTTCGCTGTACAGCTCAGGAGATTGCTAGGACCAATGTGACGGGGAATGAAAAAGGCGGATTGTTTTATCGGCGCTATAAGGACCGCATTTTCACGTCTAGAAATCCCGTGAAAATCGATCACTATGACTTCAGCGTAAGAAAAAGGAAAGGCAAATTTAACGGCAATGCCGATGGGTTGAGCAGATTTTTCTGACATCACGAAAAACAGTAGGGATGATCTCAGAGGTCTTCGTCATCCACGGGAATGAGGATCTAAGTGGGGGCACTTCGTTAAAACCCAAAAAGGACCTCACAAATTGCGAAGAGTTTTTGTCTTTTGTATTTTGTTCATTGTGACCTCGTTGGTAAAATGAGTTTTGTTTTGGCGACAGCGGGTCAATTTGCATTGTTTTACCAAATTTTGGTAATCCGTAATCCAGTCTGGTGGGTCTCTGGCGGACTCCGAGCGTTTGACTGCGGTGTGGCGTGGTGTTGCGGGGACGTTTCCGCTGATGCCTCCGCTGTGAGAGGTTTGGGAGTTTGCTTAATGCTTGCAGCGTCTTCTCAAGGCCTACTCCAAGCCCACCTCTTCAGTCCAGCGATTGTACCACCGGCCATTCGAGGTTTCCCTGGCCCCGGAGGGGCTGTTAAGAATGGAACCTTCGGCGACCTTCTTCCGAGTTTCAACGCTGCGGAAACGAGTACGGAAACGAGTCACGATCTGTTCAGGACTGTCGCCCACCTGTCGAAGCCTGCCCAAAACGAGTCTCAACGCGTCCGTGACGTCAACGGGACGTGTGTGTGTGTGCGTGTGGGTTCGTGCGCTCCGGAAGGGGAGAGAGGCCCGGCCTAACTGCGGAGAACCATGGCTACGACGCACTTCTGGCTACGACGCGGCGGACTTTGCTGCAACGCACTTGGCGGTCGCACCTGCTGCCCTGGCGGAGAGTGAGGGAGAAAACGGACCCTATATAAGGCGGGGCGTGAGGCGGCTCCAGTTGTTCTCTTGGATTTGACGACTGTATCGCTACCATGTAATTAAACCGTTCGTTACGTTACCAATTCTCCCACCTCCCCTGGACCCCTGGGTTCTTCACTTCGGGGAATGGTCGTCGTCACGAGCCAGGAAGCCTCCGGACGTGCGGCTTAAACCCCGCCTCGAACACTGCAGACAGGGTATCTGTTGGGCGGCACGTTACCAAAATTACATCGGAGCAAACTACGCGGTTTTACCTTTTTCACACGGGAAATTGCTCGGTCGGGTCTGTGTAAAAGCCGTAAGAAGTCTACGGGGCCGAGGGCACCACAAAACACCGAAGCAACCCCAAACCGGCAGTTGACGACACCACCTAAAATCGGCTCATTTATTGTCCGTTCCACCAAATAGCGGCATCGCCAAAATGCGCCAGACGAGGGCGCACGCTAATTGGCAGACTAGATAGTGTTAATAATGTCGGTCGATGGAACTGACATTACATTTTACCGTGTGGCAGGGGTATAAGTGATGCTTCAGTCCAATATTTCCATTCGTATCTTTATTTCATCTTTATTTGTTATTTTAACCATTGTAATAAAGCTGATCCTAGGTTCGTAGAACTTTTCAACTCTGCAGGCTCAAACCTTCGGAAATTGTTTAACTTCTTAGCGTAATAAGTTCGAAAGTTAGAGAAACTGCCGAATTTCTTAAATGCAACAAATTCGAAAAAAAAAAATATTGCATAGCACACAAACAAAAAAATGTTCAAAACTTGTGGAATTTTTAACGTAATCAGTTCAAAATGTTTCGAATCCCGTGGTTCGATTCTCGAACCTCGGGTTGAAAAAAAACAAAAAAAAAACGTTCGCGGCATCTCAAGTTAAGGCTGTCCATACATGGAGGCGCCAGGGATGCGCTCCTTGTTCTTTCACAGACCTATGCTGCCTTTTCAATAGCACAGAATGGGGCCCATAACTCTCGAGATCCTAAGACCAACGTTTGGAGGTTTTGAACTTAAAGTACTGAACGCAGACTGCAAAACACCAACATCACACTACCTTATTGTAAACCAGCTTGGAGAATAGAAATCGATATGATATGAATAGTGATTTAAATCGAGCAGTTTCACTATGATGATTTGTTTGAATCGAACCTCTTTTGCAAAACTAGCCCTGAAAATAATTTTTATTTACAGTTTGTCAATCATTTGATGCTTTCTGTGTGTATTTGTCTTGTATTTTAAGATAACGATAAACAGGATCAAACAGAAGTGCTCTTGTGAGCAAATCGGAGCGTTGAGCTTGATTTCTACCTTTCATTTCGTTCGTTAGCGAAGTATCGTCCTACCTATCCCAGCACAATAAAAAAAAAACGAGAGAGAGGTGACGTTTTATTAAAATATTTGGGCGGACTTAGCCTTGCCGATTAGGCCGGCATTGTCCCGCCCAGAAATGAAAATGAAATAATAAAATGAATAAAAACAACTGAAATAAACGATGATTGAAGAAGAAAAGAACACACTCACAAACGCACACAACACAAAAAAAAACAACTCAGTGTCTGTCTTGTTTCGAAGATAAGTCACAGGTTCAGTCACGCACACTTCCTAGAAAAAGCAATGTCCCATTACAATCAAGTCAGAAATACAAAGAAAAAGAAAATAAAGCTTTCTAACGGAGTAAAGTATCAAGCTGATTTTGTTCCAGTATAGCGTCGATTACAGCAATAAAAAGTTGTGAATTAAACTGTACTTTACATTAACAGTAATCCTTTCTTCTGCATTGTCATCAGCGATCGGGCAAATTGATTAACATAATGAAAAATAAAATCACTATTTTCTAGCGCAGTGATTTGAATCAGTATAATGTGATCTAAATCAAACAGGTTTGTTTCATCTTATATTGCAAAAAGATCATGTTTTTTTTAACCCTGTCGTGCAAGTTCTCGAATGCACACGCTCAGTTTTTTTTTTTTTTTACTTTTAGGAATTGCTGTGTTTTTTTTTGTTTTTTTTTTGTATTCTGATCGCGACTGCAAATCTCTTAATCAACGGCAGTAAATGGGACACAAACCATTGATCATGACCTACCGTAGTCCTCACCTACTCACAGAACAGTGTGGCAATGCGCGCCTTGAGTACAGTCCGCGGCCGCAGCGTTTCGTCACGCCGTGACTGCGCGACGCAACGTAAAGGTGTTTCAGTTTAAGGTACCCGCGTATCAATCGAAGGCGCGCAAGGCGCGGCAATGTTATCTGGTCCTCACCTTACTGACCTTACTCTCAATCGGCTCTCGCGGGATCTCGTCAGTGAACGCGTAACAGATTCGTCACTTCGTTTCACCAAGTCCAGACGCCGCCGACGCTACGAGCTGATGGGACCTACCAGACAGTATCAAAAGCGCACCATGTTTCTGTGCCTGTTCTATTATCGCTGAATCAGTCATAAGCAGAAAAGGCGCAGCGACTTCGTTTTTGTCACTGTTTGACTGGTCCCATTATCTCGTAGCGTCGGTTGCGTCTGTACTTTTTGTGCTAACGGTTTCGGCAAATGACGGAGCAGGTGTCGCGATATGTGCCAACTATAGAGTTGGCCCCACAGATCTCAATGACAATTGCTGGATCGCGTTTGCCCGCTCCGCGAATGCGGTCACTGGCGGCCATCTTTAGGTCGAGTTATATCACCTCTAGCCAAGATACAGGTGCTGAAGCCACTTGGCAGCCACCATCATCCATCCATGGCAGACGGCGTTTTGGCAGTTGTGGTGGCAGGCTGCCATCAAAATAGCATGGGTGATATTCCGTGATTGATTGAAATTGTTTGACGAAACATGTTTTTAAAACCCGGCGTGAACGGTAGCCCGTCTTTGAGGATCCGGTGAAATTTTCACGAAATCGCGCAGCACCGGGGAAAAGCAGCACAGCACGCATCGAAAGTCGCATCGAAAGAAGCATCGAAAGCAGACGCCGGTACGTAGTCTGCTTTCGATGCGAGCTGCGCTGCTTTCCCCCGGTGCTGCGCTTTCGTAGAACTTTCGCCGGGTCCTCAAAGACGAGGCTACCGTTCACTCCGTGTTTCAAGAACCTGCTTCGTCGAACAACTTCAATCAAGCACGAAATGTCACCCACGGTACAGTGTACTAGATCTACGGCTATTTTATGGCAGCCTGCCGCCATTGCGTTGTCCGCCATATTACTATGATGGCTAGAGATGATATAACTCGACCTAAAGATGGTCAACCGTGGCCGCATTCCGGTCCATAGGCAGAGCTGGTCAAACGCGATCCAGCAATTGTCATAGAGATCAGTGGTTGGCCCTTACCGCGCGGATTATTACGTTTCCCTAGGAAGTGCATTTCGCACGTTTTTTCTTGTAGCTTACTCGACGTATCAATACAATCAACCTCTTTACGGAATGTTCAGGACAAGAAAACGTACTACAACTGTTTTCAGCAGTTGTTTTTATTCCGACGCGAGAGACCATGCGTTAGCTCAAAGCGACTTTGACAAATTCCATAATCGAAGCAGCGACCTCTCCATTTCCAGTGGAGCGCTCCCTGAATCGATACCAGGACCAGGCGGAATTTCTCAGTCACGGACCAGTCACCTAGCTGTGTTTGGAGATTTGTGTTTGTCCCTTGTCCCCCTTGTTAACCTTCTCCAGAGATTAGTATCGCTTTTTTGTCCAGCTTGCTGCACCTTTGCATTAATTGCATTGCGTAAAAAACCCAGAACAACACAGTCGTCGATAGAATCTTGCAATACATGGCTTACCACGGAAAGTACAAGATAACCGTCTACAAACTATAAATGAACTCGCGGCACAACTGGAACTTCCTGAACTTGCTGAAAGTGATTTCCAGGGCCTGCATCGCTTGCCAGCTCGTGCTGATAAGACCCCTGCCGTGCAACTACGTTTCAACGCGCGAGCAACATAAGTGAATTAATAAAAACTCAAGGTGGGGGTAAAGTCAGTCAAGCACACGCTTGCTTGACAATCTAACAGCGGCAAAAAAGAAACTGCTGTGGCTAACAAAGACACAAGCACAAGAACAAGGCTATCGGTTCACATGACAAAAACATGGAAATGTGTTTGTTCCTAGAAGACAGGGCGACCGAGCTTTCAAGATCGAAAATGGGGACGATGTTCAAAGGATAAACAATAATTAAATTAGCTACGTATAGCATATATCTGCTTTCCGTTTGTAATGGTTGATAACAAAACAGAATGTTCCTATTGTAACTCTGCTTCCCTTACTAATTTTGTGGGAAATACTTCCACCAATAAAAGAGTACTATCTCTTTTGCACTTAAATGCAAGGAGCTTGATGAACAAACAAGATGAACTGGATGCTTCCTTGCACCATTTGAGCGTTAATTTTCCCGTTCTAGTGTTCACCGAAACTTTGTATAGCCACAAAGATGATGCTGTATCGTTTGATGGCTATAAGGCCATCAAACGAAATCGTATATATCGAGAAGACAAAAGTATTCGGCATAACATCGTATACACTGGTTTATCTGAATATTCCTTCATCTGCTGCGATTATGAGTTTCTGGCCATTATATACGGACTGATGATTGTAACTGCGATTTACCGGCCGCCATATGGTTGTATTGTAATTTGTTTGGCTTTATTGAGATCCCATTGGACTATGCTACGTATTTAGGTCTCCAGTTAAAGGGATTGATTGATTGATTGATTGATTGATTGGGGGTTTATGGCGCATCAGCAACTAAGGCTATATTGCGCCAAGCTTAGACTATTGTAAATGGGGTTTAAGGAGAGGAAATAGCTATAATAGCGAAATATATCATAAAACCATGAACATGAATGTGTATAAGTGTAAACAATATGACAATGAATTTAGGATAGAAAGTAAAATCACAGTCGGTGTAGAAGGCCGATATCTGTGAGGAAATATAAAACACAACTGTATGGAATGAGCGGTTCATCACCTAGTAGTAGGGCAAGGTGTAGTGGAACGTGTTCTTTATAAAGCAGTGAGAAGTGTTTATACCGGCATTGGTCATACATAGGGCATTCAATGAGTACGTGCATAATACTTAGAGGTAGGTTACAGTGCACACATTCAGGGGCATCCTCCCCGCTCAAGAGGTGTCCATGTGTGAGACGAGTATGACCGATTCGTAACCTACAGAGTATGACTTCATAAAAGCGCTCCCGATGTCGGGCACTCTCCCACTCGCCTAGAAAAGGTTTGATTGCGTGTAGTTTGTTGCTGGTTTCGCTGTTCCACTGTAGCTGCCACTTTGCTTTGATGCAACGTTTCAGAGGGTTGTGATAATCTTTGTAGGGTATTTGGTGTGTGCCAATTTCTCGATCATTAGCAGAGCTGGCTGCACAATCAGCTGCTTCATTTCCAGGAATGCCAACATGGCTAGGAACCCAGCATAAGACTATGTCAAGATTTTTCTTAGCAGCCAGGATAATCTTGTGCTTTAACTCAGAAACCAGTGGGTTTTTTACACGGTTCATTGATGCGACTGCCTTCAGAGAGCTTAAAGAGTCGGTGTAGATTACAGCGTGAGAAAGTCGTTTTTTGATTATGTAATCAACAGCCAGCAGCAAACAATAAAGCTCCGCTGTTAGTATAGAGGCTTTTGAATTTATTCTCTTCACCTGATTTACCGATGGTCCCACCATAGCACAGCCTACTACCGAGTCTTTTTTTGTCCCGTCTGTGTAAAAACTGGCATAATCGTGATATTTGGTCTGAAGCTCAAAGAAGTCCTGCCTTATGTCTTCCTGTGGAACATTCTTTTTGTTATACTTGGTCAGTGTAAGGTCGCAATATATGTGGCAGTTGTTCCATGGAGCTATATCTGGTGGGTACTGGACTAGCCGAGGCTTTGCATCAATCCCAACAGATTGTGCTGCAGTATTATTCCTCATAAAAAAAGGGGGGACTATGGAAGGTTTGTTTTCAAATGTGCGTTGAAACTTGACAGTCTCAATATTATCTCGAACGGGGTGCTCCGCGACAGAGCGCGCCCTGACAGAGTACATAAAACCCAGGGAAAACCTCCTATACTCAAGGGACGGTTCGTTTGCTTCCGCGTAAAGGCTAAGCACTGGGGAGGTGCGAAATGCACCAGTAGCCAATCGCAGTCCCTGGTGATGAATGGGATCTAACGTCTTTAGAACTGATGCCCGAGCAGAGTTATAGATAATACAACCATAATCAAGCTGAGAGCGAATGACTGAGCGATAGATACGCAACAGACACAGTCGGTGGGAGCCCCATGATACATGTGACAAGACCTTAAGGATGTTCAGAGATTTAAGACACTTGACTTTTAAGCTCTTAATGTGTGAAACGAAAGTCAACTTGGAATCGAACACAAGGCCCAAAAACTTGTGTTCATTTTTTACAACAATAGGAGAACCATACATGTTCAAAGACGGTTCCTGATGAGCACCACGTTGACGAGAGAAGCTGACACAAGCTGTTTTTTCGGGAGAAAATTTAAAACCATTTGTATCGGCCCATCTGACCAAATTATTGACCGCAAGTTGGACGCGACGTTCACAAATTGAGGAATTACAGGATGAAACGGAGATCTGGAGATCATCAATATATAAAGAATATTGCACCGAAGGAGGAATCGCACGGCCAATGAAATTAGGTTTGACGATAAAAAGAGTGACACTGAGTACACCCCCCTGAGGGACTCCATTTTCCTGTAAAAACTCCTTAGAGAGAGTTTTTCCCAGCCTCACGCGGAAAGTACGGTGCTGCAGGTAACTCTGAATAGCACTCAACATTCGACCACGGATGTTGAGTGCTATACAAAGAAGTCCTGCCTTCTCCAAATCAAAGAAGATGGATAGACACTGTTGCCTGTTGACAAACGCCTCACGTACGAAGGTCTCAAAGCAGATGAGATGATCGACAGTGGACCGTGCTGAACGAAAGCCACACTGGAACTTATCAAGGCAGTTGTTTCGTTCTAGAAAAAAACATGAGTCTCTTGTTGATCATCCTTTCTAGTGTCTTGGAAAGACAGCTAGTTAGAGCTATTGGTCTGTAGCTAGATGCACAAGAGGGATCTTTGCCGGGCTTCAGCACTAGTACAACCATAGCAATCTTCCAGGAGGATAAAAAGTGGCCCTCGAGCCAAACTCTATTAAAAAGGTACAAAATTAGTTCCATAGTGGATGGATGAAGATGTTCGAGCATTTTATAATGAATACCATCTGGTCCAGGGGCAGTTTGTTTGGAGCAAAGAAGTGCCATTTGAAGTTCGTATAATGTAAATAGAGTATTATAAGGTTCGTGCGTACCACCTGATGTGATAACAGCTTTTTTTTCTGCATTGATCTTGGGTCGCTGGAACGTTTGAGTGTAATGTTTGGAACTGGAGACGTTCTCGAAGTGCTCACCGAGGATGTTGGCCTGTTCCTCAAGACTTCCAGGACACACTCCATTCCGACTCAAGAGTGGGACAGTGAATGCCCGGTAAGAGCCGTCAATTTTATGTACGCGATCCCAGACTTCCTTCGCAGATACAGTGCTGTTAATTGAAGAAGCGTACCCTCTAACACTTTTTTTCTTCGCTTGCCTTCGAATCCACCTCGCCTGGGCCCTTTTTCTTTTAAATTCAATAAGATTGTGTGTAGTAGGGTAGCGTCTAAATATACCCCACACTCGATTTTGTTCTTTTTTGGCCAAATGGCAATCTTTGTTCCACCAGGGCTTTGGTCTCCTGGGTAGATGCGAGGACGTCTTGAGGATGGAGAGAATGGCGGCTTGTAAAATGTGCTGAGTGATATGTTCGGTGGCTCTATCGATATCGAGATCGTGGAGTGATGTGCATGCAAAAAGAGATGATTCTTGGAAAGCAGGCCAGTTGGCATCTTCGAATTTCCAACGAGGAGAGCGCGTTCTGACTGTCATGGGAAGATGGTTAAATTCTAAAATGATGGGAAAGTGGTCACTTCCGTGAGGATTCGGGATGACCTTCCATGAAAGCAATGGGAATAATGATGGGTGACAAATATATAGGTCAATGGAAGTGAAAGTGTGAGTTGCTGAGCTAAAATATGTAGATTCATTTGTGTTTAGCAGACACAATCCCGCAGAAAGCAAAAAACGTTCAACAAGGGCCCTTCTAGAATCCCGTCTGTCACTACCCCACAGGGGATTGTGTGCGTTAAAATCTCCTAAAAGTAAAAAAGGTGAAGGAAGTTGATTAACAAGGTCTTCTAGCTCTTCCATATGTAACTGATAATTGGGAGGTACGTACAAAGAACAGACTGTAATTATTCGATCTAATAAAATGCGTGTAGCCACTGCCTCCAGTGAAGTCTGCAGGGCTACCTCGTTAGAAGGAACTGAACGTTGCACAACCACCGCAACACCTCCAGCTGCGTGAGCTGCATGTGTATGGTCCCTACGAAACCTGGAAGTGTTTAAGACATTAGTTTGGGTGGTCTTTAGGTGCGTTTCCTGTAAGCAACATGCAATGGGCCGGTGTTCCTCTAAAAGATAGCTCACATCATCGTAGTTAGGCAGGAGGCCTCTGCAGTTCCACTGAAGGAAGAAAGACATTTATCTTCAATAAAGGAAACGCTTCAATACGTGTGTTATACAAAAATTGTGAAATGTAGTTTATGTGTCTTTTGGTGCCACAATCCGTGGGATGGTTTTCTTTTTTGCAGTGTCCTTAGGCCGTCCTGCAGCCTCGCAGGAGGCCGAGGAAACCGACCCTGATCTAGAAAGAGGAAGGTCCTCATCGGAGAGCGGGATGCTCACATCCATTTTTTCATCCAATGGGACCTTGGGTCCTTTGGGCGGCAGAGGTGAATCTGACCGCCCAGGCTTTGAAGAGCTGCCAGAGGCACGGGGAGGCAGCCCCCGATTCCGGCCAGAAGGGCCAGCTGGTGCCAGTGATGGCACGTCTGGCTCCTTGGAGGGTGTAGTACCCTCCTAAAAGGGCACACCCTCATTGGAGCATGAAGGCGGTGGGTTGCCCACCGTCTTCGGACGTACGTAAAAGGACCCTTGTGGAGATGACAGGTCTTCCGGGGAAGTCTGCGTCTCCACGGATGCCATAGACAGTGGGGGTCCCCTTCGCACTGCCTCGGCATATGAACCCCTTGCCTTGAAGGCAAGCTGTTCTCTAGCGTCTTGGTAGCTAAGATTGTGTTTGACCTTAAATGTAATTATCTCTTTTTCTTCCTTCCATTTCGGACATGTGCGTGAAAATGCGGGGTGTGGTCCGCCACAGTTTATGCATTTATGGTTATTTTCACAAATGTCAGCGACGTGGTCAGTGGCAGTACATTTCGCACAAGTTTCTCGGCCACGGCAGTTTCGGGAGCCATGCCCAAAACGCTGGCAACGAAAGCATCGCTGTGGGTTCGGAACGAAAGGACGGACTCTGCAGTTTAGATACCCTGCCTTCACGGTGGAAGGCAGAGAGTGGAGTTCAAAAGTCAGGACTAGGTGTCGGGTTGGTATCTCCTGTCCGTCTCGTCGTAGGGTGATTCGCCGCACGGCTACAACAGCACTCCGACGCAGACCTTCAAGGATTTCCTCTTCAGTACACTGAAGGAGGTCATCCTCAGAGATGACGCCGCGGACAGTATTCAAAGTGTGGTGCGGGGTTACAGAAACTTGGTGTTCGCCTAAGCTTGTCAACTTGAGTAATGCTGTGCTTTGAGTTTTATTTTCTACCTCAACAAGGAGGTCCCCAGCAAGTTTTTTTTGCCTTGTAATTCTTTCCGATCGTCTGCTCTAGGACCTTAGAGACAAGGAAAGGTGACATCTTTGACAACTGTAGACTGTCGTTTGCAGCATGAAGTACAAGAAAACGTGGAAAGGTGTCGGGTTCTTTGGCTTTTGCAAAAGTAGGGGGAGCGGGGCGAACCCTTTTGGGGGGTCGCTCTGCTCGGGGTTTTGAAGAGAGGGACGCCATAAAAAGGCAAAGGGTGTTCGGAATTTGTGGCGCGCCACCCACCACGGAGCCCAACGAGGGAATAGGTAACACCCCATAACAAATATGGCTTTGCTGGAAGCATTACTCTATTAGCGCTACCCAGAAACTATAACCAAGTGTGGATCTGGACGAGAGTATCTGTCACCACCCAAGGTTAGCCCTTGCCACCAAAGGAGTTGAAAAAGGAAAGAAGAGAAATGAGAAGACTGAAAAGAAGGAGAAGACAAAAGGTGAAAGAAGGGAGGGGATAGTAGAAGGAGTGGCGACTAGACTGAATCATCCTGGCCGGGCCTTGCCAGGACTCCCTCCCGTCAATGAGAAGCGGGGGCCGAAGTGGTGTATTGCCTCACCCGGGGGGCCCCGAAGGGTCCAAACCTACCCCGGGCTCGGCTCAACCACCAGGATGCCCTTTTCCCCAGACACGGGAAAGCCACGCACAGCCATACGTGGGCGGGCGAACCCGCATGGCTCGGGGTCCGTGGTGACGCCACGCACCAAACACCTGCTTTCACAGGTGCCCCCTGCGGGGTCCAGTTAAAGGGAAACTGAAGCGGTTCTGTATTTGAGGAGAAACACTTAAATCGTCTTTACTTGGCCTCCAGGATCAAGAATATCGAGATAATTTTTCAATTTGGCACAACGAGGCTGCAGAAATTAATTGCCAATGTACCGCAGAAGCCCCTCCTACCCGGGGCGTGACGTCATATCAGGAGTTTTCAGAACCTCCGCTCTCGCGCATCTTCAGCACCCACCAAAACTTTGCACGGGCACGCTTGCTATTTTCAAAAAGGTCAGAAACAGACGTCACGACTGGCGTTAGTGCGGGGAAATATACCTCACAAGCTTGCAATTGCACGCGCTGGCTACACGAGCGACACGGGCTTGGCGGGCCAAAGATCCTAGTATGACGTCACGAGTGGTCGAAAGTTTTTTTGTGTTTCCTCGCGACTAGTTACGTCTTTGGGATAATCGAGCGTGACATTCAGTTACACGGGATAAATATACTCTAGAATTCATGTCTTAAAAAAAAAACTAACTGCAATGACTTTATTTATTTATTTATAAATACTACACACTCCAATTCGGAGACTTCGTAGGAGTGAAAAAACACTTCAAATACACAGAAAACAACAGTCCAACAGCCGACAGTGCCTAAAAATGAACAATGGGCTCTCATGTAAATACACCTCGAAGCATAAATACAAAGTTCAACCACGACAATAGAACAAAAAGGTACTCAAGAAAGAAACAAAAGAATACGCCCTACATATCACAGTCACAGCTCACAAAAATAATACACACTGAGCAAAGGAAAACATTACAGGAAGTTGTTTAAGCGATTAACAAATTCTGGCAAGCTGCAAGAACGAACAATCTCCTCGGGTAACTTGTTCCACTCGTTGACTGTTCGCGGAAAAAGTGAGTACTTAAAAGCATCTATTCTGCAGCTAAACTCGGCAAAGGCTCTGCTATTTCGATTTCTGGAAGGATATCTTGGGACCCCAAGTGGTGTTATGAACAAAGATTGATTCAGGTTTACAAGACCGGAACTTAGACTTAGAACATAAACTTCAATCTGTCTACCTTACGTCTATGCTGCAATGTAGGCAACCCTGCCTGCTCATAAAGGGATGAGACTGAGTCAAGACGACCATATTTGTTAAAAATAAAACGGAGTGCTCTTTTTTGTACATTTTCAAGTAAGGAAATATTCTGTGCAGTGTAGGGATCCCATAGAACCGCAGCATATTCGACAGTAGAACGAATAAATGACTTATAAGCGGTCAGTTTAATATCCACGCTAGCTTGCTTGAAATTTCGAGGCAAGTACCATAGTTTTGACAGTGCCTTACGCACTATGTAGTTAACATGAGTATTCCAACGTAAATCGTTACTAATTAGGACTCCAAGGTACTTATAAGACGAGACTTCTGAAAGAATATGACTCTCCAATGTGTATTGATAAGTTAGAAGTTTGCGTTTGCGAGTAACGTGCATGTAGACACTTTTTATGGGGTTAAATGACATTTGCCAGGTCGTGCAACAAGCCTGAATTTCGCGAAGGCAAGTATTAAGTTGGACTTGGTCACTTACATCACGGACTTCATTGGACAATATGGCGTCATCGGCAAACAAACGTAATTTAACAGGAATGTTACGAGTAATGTCATTAATGAAAATCAAGAATAAAAGAGGTCCAAGAACGGAACCTTGCGGAACGCCTGATATTACCGAGGCATCTGAAGATCGGGAACCGCCAATTTCAACAAACTGGGATCGTGATTCTAGGTAGCCTCGTAGCCAGTTAATTATATGATCATTTCTCAAGATGGACTGTAATTTTACAAACAACTTAATGTGAGACACCTTGTCAAAAGCTTTAGATAGATCAAGAAATATTACATCAATTTGCCCGGTACGCTTAAGAGAGGTACTAAATTCATGAATCGTTTCGATAAGCTGGGTCGTGGTGGAGAGACCTTTACGAAAGCCATCTTGATTGGGATAAAAAATACAAAAAAACGTTGAGCTCCAAGTGGCTTATGATGTGTTTAAAAATAATGTGTTCCATTAGCTTCGAACACGACCATAAAATAGAAATTGGCCTGTAATTGCTAACTAGTTGGCGGGGCCCATCTTTATGAATGGGAATGACCTTGGCTGACTTCCAGTCATGTGGCAACTTTCCTGAGGACAATGATTCTTCAAGAAGTTTATGTAAAAACTTTGCACACCACTCAGCATAGCGGACAAAAAAAGCATTGGGAATGCTGTCGACCCCAGGACCCTTCTTAGTATCAAGGTTTAGAGGATAGGATAAGACGCCTTCGTAAGAAATGTTAATATCTGGCAGGGGATCAAAGCTGACGGCATCTGTTATACAGGGCGAGTCACCATTGTCAATGGTAAAAACCGTCGAGAAGTAATCATTAAATCATTCCGCGATTACGCCGGGATCATTGACGGTAATATCAGATATGGAAAGACAGCTGACAGAGTGTTTCTTCGGTGATAGGTATCTCCAAAATTTGGCTGGCGATGACTTGAGGAAGTTGTGCAAGGTAACGCTGAAAAATTTATCTTTTTCGTTTGATATCATGCATTTCATTTTTTCATTCAAGTCTGCAACAGGCGCCGACTTCTTTCTTAATCGCTTAATTTGTCTAGTCAAGTGCAAAATCTCGCGGTTAATCCACGGGTTACGTTTACCGGATACAACCTTACGAGTCGGCACAAATGTATGCAGACAGTGATGAATAATGTCCTTGACGAAGAGCCACAATTCATCAATACTATAGTTATTCGTAAAGCACATATTTTCAAAAGAGTCAAAGGCAAGTTCAAGAACGTCAAGGACAGATTCATCACTCGCTTTCGAAAAGTCGTAAACATAATGCTGCACCCGAGCGGGCACAGGTGCGGCTCTCTTGTTAGGCCAGGTGCACTCAAAGATAACGATTAGGTGGTTCGAAATACCCTTGAGTACACGGACGTCATATTCACAGGATGCAATCGGCTCGGAAACAAAAATAAGGTCAAGCAGGGATGATGCAGTTTCCTGTACACGTGTAAACTCTGTAACAACTTGTAGTAGGTTGCAACTAAACGCCATATCAACAAGTACATCAGAACTAGAACATTTGGTGTCTTGAGATAAGAGGCAAGACCAGTCAATCAGAGGCAAATTGAAGTCTCCAGCAATTATTAGGTGACTGTATTTTTTCTTGAGGGTGGACACGTAGTCACTTAAAGCTCTAAGGACAGCGTCACTACTGTTAGGGGGGCGGTATACGACACCTAAAATAAGTGCTGGAGAGTACGATGTGACCCTAATGCAGAGTGACTCCGCGCTTGGAACGTCATCCAGGAGCTCAAATTTCAAATATTCTTTAACGATTAGGGCGACACCACCACCCCGAGTCGGCCTGTCCTTCCTAATGATCGTAAAGCCAGGAGGTACAATTTCTCCGACTCGTGCCTTTCAACAAGGCATGAGTCGGAGAATATATGATATTCAGGAAGAACCAAACAAAAAAACAATAGTGATGTTCCCAACACTGCCAGCCTGTCGACAACAATAGAATGCTGTTTGTACAATTCAAACAAGTATGCGGATCGGAATTTCTTTTCACGTCCTACCTAGCCTAAAGCAGCATAACTGAATGAATGTAAATTATACTCATCATCAGCTTCCTGTGCTAAGTTGGCAAGGCTAGCGTAGCTTCCGCAGCGCTGCATTTCCTCCCACTTGAATTAAAAAAGGGTGAGGGCCTCGCCCAAAGCGCATGTGGAGACGTCTTTTTGTCTTTCCTCTCTCTTTCCCTATTTTTACAGACCTTTTCTCAGTGTTCTGGAAACTGGAAAAGAACTAGGGAGAGATAAAAATAAAGATAAAAATAAGCAATGGAAACACTTTAAAAAGGGGGGGGGGGAGGGGGGGGGGTTGTGTTAGAACAAAATTTATACACATTTTAAGAAAGAAGGGAAGACGAAATGTTAGGCTAGGTGGCGCAATCTGACGACCGTTACAAAGGGTATAGCCATTACCATTCATCAGAGCCGTGTATACAGAGTTTGGTCAATGGGAGGTGCGGGCAGAGCCAGGGCGCGCATCAGACGCTAAAAGTGGGCTTGGCCTTGGCATCAAGGAGGTTATAATGGGCAGGAGGTGGCGTCCCTATCCTCAATGCATGAAGCGAAGTGTAACGGAAGTAGGCGTGGCCACGAGCCGTGACGAGCATTTCTTGACCAATGGGAAGCCTAGTGAGTGGGCGCCGCCATTAATTTCGGTGCAAACAACCGCGTTGCGATGACATTTCCGTGGCAACGCGATTGTGTGCACCGAAAGTAATGGCGGCACCCACTGTTATTTGAAACAGCGCTTAACGGGAGACTTTTAAACCGGTATGGTCGGAATTGGATGAGATTATTATAAACGAACGCCTGGTTGCCCAGCAGAAAGTAAGTGACTAGAGTTGAGACGCTCTAGACGACGCACCGACTGAATCGGTGTCGAACAGGCGAGATTTCGAGCCCAACACTTGCCTGACCAGTAGGACTAGGAAGTCGGCGTGTAGCGGACGCTCTCGACATTGCGCGACCGCGCCTGGAGCGTCGTCTCGAACGAGTCGTCGTAGCGCGGCTTTGGAAAGCGATCGCGAGTCAGTCATCGTAGGCACGAACGCTGAGAAGGGCATCGCGGGTTGAGAAAGCCGTACAAATTCTGCTTCGAGAAGATGTTGGTTTCACTCCGCCGTGATGAGAATTCGGGTTCGCATCGAAACATCTTTTCGTGCGCCGATCGAATCGAAAGCCAGCCACGACAGCGAGCAGACGAAGCAGACCGCATGCACGGAGCAGACGTAGCCTAAGCCTAACGACCGAGCGGAGAGCAGACGATGGGAGCATGGTTGAATTTAGTTTGGATGAGAGAGCGTCGGTGCGCGGGGCAGTCTGGGATTGGGTTGTTCTTCCGGCGTCGCTGGGTATGACATCATGCCGGGTCCTGCCCTATTTAAACGTCCTTGCTTGGCATGCTCTCTTGGCCAACTCGAAGCCGAAAAGAATCCTCTAGCGGTGGTAGCGAGAAACAAATTTGTCGTTTTAATAAGTGCGTAAAAGTTAAATGTAGTAACCTTTTATGGCTGAAAATAGGATTCACGTAATGTTTCGATCATGATCATGCAGAAAGATGTAAGAAACAAATGCGCCGCTCAACTCTGTTTTGCTCGCACAGAGTGTGACCACTCGGAAGGCGGATTCCTGGCCCTCGGTGCTTGGCGTACAGATTATGTCGATTTTTCCGCTAGTCGCTATCTTCCACCATGATTTTGGATGACCGTAATTGAAACATCATGTGCACCATATTTTCAGTCACCGAGAGTTACTCAGATGCACTTATCAGGTTTGCTTCTCGCGACCATTGCCAGGCTATTATTTCCGGCTTCTGGTTGGCCACATTCGAATTTGTGAAGACGCCCTGTAACACGCCCAGCCCGCTTTCGGCCAATGGCGCCTCCTCATTTGTCTCCTATAGACCTTTCCAGAGGCAGTCTCGAACGAAGCGATTTACAGCGGTCGTCCCTGGTTTTGAGAGGGCACGTCTGTGTTGTCCGATTGTGCCGGGCTGTGGGTTTTTTAGTCGGTGAGCTGTGGCAGCCTGCGTAGGCGCACTTCTGGACGCTGGTGGAGGCTACATTGCCGTGTTATTTTTTTATTTTATGTTCTATGGCAAATATAATTTCTCGGGAAAGCTGTTTTGGTGAGTCTGTGTGTGACAGAACAAATGCAACTGGAATGTTTGTTTCATATTATGTTGATGTTTTTACGGCACCAGACACTCAGCCGTGTCAATCTACAAAGGTCGTAACCGTCGAAAATATTTGATCACACAGGATATCCGAACTGCATGAATATTCTCTGCCCACGACTTGAAATTGAACGAGTCTCATCAATCGAACAACATATATTGTACGTACCCCACGGTGCCGCGTTATCCGAACAGGACTTGAGAATGGTCTCGAATAACACAGCATATCCAATATACAGTGTCGACGATAGTCACTTCACGACGATCGGACGGAATCCGGCGTGTTTTGGGGCACATAAAGAAGAGAGGTGCTTTTTTTTTGCACAGCTTCAAAGCAAATGAACAAATGTGTCTATTCTGAGAGCCCTCTGTCTATTCCGTCACCACACCCCGGACCCGAACCTATCAGCTGTTTTTCGCGAAGACCCGGATCATAGCCGGGAAGGCTTTTTGGAGATTACCTCAACGGAAATAATCCTCCAAGAACGTCGAACTGCCTGCGTCGCAGGCTGCTTGACGTTCGCTCTCTTTGTTCGTCTTCTGCGAAAACTGAGTAGGCTACGAGCCCTGGTATTCCCTGGTTCTCACAGTGGAAGATAACACACAAAGGGTGCATCCTAGACAGGCCAACGAAGTGAAAAAACTTCCAAGAAAAGCCGGTGAACTCCGAATGCACAATGCAGGTGGGGAGTCACGCTGACCGGGTTTCCACAGCTCAGGTGGGTGGCAGAAATTTCTGGCTGAAAGGGGTCGCTCGATTCGCAAAATGGCGGCGGCCAGAGAGCTCTTTTTGCAAAGGTCTATACTTCCCAACGAATGGTTAAACTCTCTACATATACGGCTCTGCCATTCATCTATCCATCCATCCAGAATCTGAGGAATCGCATTCCGCTGTCTCCACGTTGGGATTCATAGCAGAAATAAAGGACACCTTCGGATTTGTCAAAATCCGAATCACAGGGGTGTTGAAAACCCGAAACATGGGGTATTTAGTTTTCTCCGCTTTCCATGTTTAACAAATGCAGCGAATGCACGGAATGTATCTAATTTGTGTAGGAAGGTTATCCAGCAAAAACCAACAACCATATATGTAACAAGTTGGTGAATTGGGCCAGTTGGTTGACGTTATACATGATGGGGAAAACTAGCTCAGAAAACGTGGACTACGAAGAGGAACAAACACGACAGGGCAATGCTCTACTCGCAACTGAAGAATTTTAATAAAGGAAACAAAGACAGAAAAAACATATACAGTATCTTAAATGATTGCACACAAACAAAGGACCACCCTTGCCAACTGTGAAGCCTGTCAATAAACTACCCGTTCATTATGTGACTCATTTTTTCCCGCAGGAAGGATATCTCCATTGCTGACAGCGCCAATGAAGGTTCACTAATACATATGAATGACCATGACACAAAATGTGGAAGGCCTCTATAATCTCTCTCGTCACCCTATCCTTTTGTGAGCTCAGAACAGTGACCCTGCCAAAGTCAGGCCGACGTTTGTACTCTCTGCAATGAATTGGCAAAAGCCCCCAACCGCGGCCTTGAGCGAATATGAATGTTCTCATAATCTATCATTCAAACATCTTCCTGTTTGCCCCACATAGCACCTGTTACACGACAAAGGTATGTATATACCACACACGAAATACAAGTGGCAAAAAGTTTTCTGTGCGCCTTGGTGCACTTCGAACTCGAACGACCATCAACCCCGCACCAACCCTGGTACATATCTGGCCTACGTTTCGGGGCGCTGAAAACACTACCGGTATTCCATATCTACCACCTACTTGTTTCAAGTTATGGGAAACACGGTGGAGGTAGGGGACCACTACCACACGCTTCTTAAAAACGCTAAGGGGGTAGAGAGGACGAAGCCGCAAAGGGAAAAGAAGTGAGCTGGCTACTTCCGCCAAGAGTGCGAACAGGAACCCCGACTCCTTCAATGTACCAATTTGTTTTCTAAAACCTTCAGTCATCTTGTGGGCGCGTGATTTTTTGAGGGCCGACCCAAGGCATGACACTGCTATGAACCTCTTAACCAACTTTGAGTGGGAAGATTTAAAATCTAGAATCGCCTTTTTGGAACGCGGGCAAAACGAACAACACATAGTCTTATCATACGGGTACATCGTCAACTCCAGGAAGTGCAGAGCCTCTTCATTTGGCTCTTCACACGTGAACCTCAGGACCCCACCACACTTTTCAAATGCGTCTAAAACGAAACACCGCGTATCGTCTTCTTCTGCTCCTTCATACAAAACCAAAAAAATCATCTACATATCGAAACACCCTTTTTACAGTCGATGCCCCCCCAGCACACACCACAGCCTTATCGACCCCGGATAGGTAAATGTCGCTCAAAATTGGAGCCACACAGGACCCAATACACACTCCTTGCTTTTGTAGGAACAAAGAATTGTTCCGGCCTTCCATGGCCAGTCTTCCATGACCAGTCCACTGGAGTTTCTGAACCCCAGCTCCCCGTTCGTTTCAATACAATTTCTAACAGAGGCAAGCAGCTGGTCACGAGGTAGTGAATAAAATAAAATAAATCCTCAACATCAACGCTGAGGGCCGACCACCTCTTGGCCTCATAGTCTTTTAAAAAATCGCATACCACCTCAGAGTTGGCCACCCTGAAAGGGTCCCCCACGTCCAACGGAGCCAACTGTTTTTGAATAAACGCCGCCATCTGCCGTTGCCACGTGTCCCTTTCATTGGCGCTGTCAGCAAAAGAGATATCCTTCCTGCGGGAAAAAATGAGTCACATAGTGAACGGGTAGTTTATTGGCACGCTTCACGGTTGGCGAGAGTGGTCCGTTGTTTGTGTGCGATCTTTTAAGATACTGTGTATGTTTTTTTCGTCTTTGTTTCCTTTATCAAAATTCTTCAGCTGAGAGTACAGTATTGTCCTGTCGTGTATGTTCCTCTTCGTGGTCCACATTTTCTGAGCTGTTTTCCCTATCATGTATGTTGGATACTGGCAAACACGGTATGCCAGTAGGCGGCGATGGCGCGAGCTCGACGCATACCACGCTGCCAGAGCTCGCTCAGTGCTCGCGATCGGCTCGGACTGATCATTAAAAAATGGAGCCTTTCATCTGGAACGACCTGGGGGGCTATGTTGCACGTTTTGGACTCTCAGGAGACTATACTTCGTTTCACTTTATCTGCGAGCGAAGCCAAAGCTAGAAGCGCGAGACCAGCGCTTTTTGCGTTTCTGCCCAGCTCGCGCGCTCGAGCAAAGCCTGAAGGCACGGAGCTTTCGTGCTCGCGCTTCCAGCTTTGCCTAAGCTCGCACATAAGGTGAAACGAAGTATAGTGAGAAGGAAGTGACATCAACAACGCTCTTCGGATGTTGATTGGTGGAGTCGCTGATGACGGTATCTGCAGAAGAAAACAAAGATACGTTCATTCACACCTACGCCACTTCCTTCTCCCTAGTCTCCTGGGAGTCCAAAACGTGCAACATAGCCCCCCTGGTCTCGGCTCTCTCGTTCGCGACTTAAAGGGATACTGAACCAAATAATTTAGTGTCCATAATAAGTGGCGCACGTTCTTCCCACGAGCCAGCAACCGCCGGTGTGCGCGAGCACACGCAACGAAAATGACATCAAAGGCCTCCATTCGCGCTGAAGAGGACAGTGAAATACATGGGCTTCGGGCCAAAGGAGAATAAAGACAGGCTTTTCATCTCTAGAAGTGAAAGCTACGTGCTTGTTAGACCAATTAATCGCTTACCTTTTACACCACACACCACTGTGTAGATGCAAAACTTGTCTTTATTCTCCTTTGGCCCGAAGCCCATACATTTCACTGTCATCTTAACCGCGAATGGAGGTCTTTGACGTCATTTTTGTTGCGTGTGCTCGCGCACACCGGCGGCTGCTGGCTCGTAGAAAGAACGTGCGCCATTTATTATGGACACTAAATTCCTTGGTTCAGTATCCCTTTAACATTGGCGACGAGAATGCTGGTTACCTGTCGTCGGAGGTCATCGGCATCTCACGAAGAAACGGGGATCTGGATCACGGCTACCACGGTGCTAAGCCAAGAACCCGCAGCGAGAGACGGGAAGAGCCACTGCTGACAGGACCCAGAGGAGATAGTATGTGCAGCAGTTCTCTCTACTTGTCAACGTAGTGAACGTCGCAGTGTACGAAAAGGCCACACCTCGGGAAGGTGCTAGAATTTGGCGAGGCCTCTCAGAGTTTCGAGACCTACGTTGAGCGTTTTGAGCTTTTCGTCGCTGCGAACAGCATCAAAGAAGAGAAAAAGGCAGTAACACTCCAAACAGTCATCGGCGATCGAACATACGAAGTCCTCAAAAACCTAGCAGCCCCAGACTTGCCAGGCTCTAAGACGTACAGCGAGATCAAGACTCTATTAGAGGAGCACTACGGCCCTCAACGGTCTGTAATAGCCGAGCGCTGTAAGTTCAACCAACGGAGTCGGCTAGAACATGAATCCGTGGAGGATTTCATTTTGGCCCTCAAGAGTTTGTCTCGATTTTGCAATTTTGGAACATTTTTGCAGAGTGCTCTCAGGGACAGGCTTGTAGCTGGCCTGAGGGACGAAGAAACTCACAAGGAACTGTTTGCGTTTGCTGAAGAAAAGCTAAGTTTCGCAGTCCCTTGCAAGATAGCGTGGGAAAAAGAAGCAGCAGCAAAACAAACGGCGGACATGCACAAAGAATTCAAAGCAGTGAATGCTATTCATATAAAGGTGTCACCTCCTGAGAAAAGAGGTCATGGGAGAAGCACGTCTCATGATCATGGATCCAGTACTTCGCAAGCAAGTTACTATTGTTGCGGAAATGAGCATGAACCCCGCGAATGTCGTTTTAAAACGTATCGCTGCAAGATCTGCTACAAGACTGGACATCTCAGGAAGATGTGTCGCAACACGCCTGGGAAGACTCCAGAGCGCCACGTTCAAGTCCTTGAGGATTCTGATGATGAGGATGAAGACCTACTGACCGTGTACACTTGTATGAAATCTTCACCGGGATTTCAAGTTTTCGTAGAGGTGGAGAGAGTCCCTCTACTTATGTTGATCGACACGAGAGCGGCGGTCTGTATCATACCAGAAGAAGTTTTCATGAAGCACTTTCCCCAGAAAGAGCTCCTGGAAACCAAAGTAGCCCTTCGCACTTACTCCGGTGAGCGGCTGTCGGTAAAAGGGAAGATCTCAGCAGAAGTCCAATATAACGGGCAAGAGGAAACACTTTACTTGTTTGTAGTAGCTAGCGAAGGTCGAAGTCCACCAGTGCTCCTAGGTCGAGACTGGCTGCGGAAGCTGAAGCTGGACTGGACGGCTATCTGCAGCATCACTGTTCAAGACCAAGTGGAACAGCTTCGAAAGAAGTATCCGAACGTCTTCGACAGTTCCCCTTGCACGGTACGCGATTATCAGGCACAGGTTGTCATCAAGGAAAACAGCACTCCAGTCTTTTGCAAGGCACGTCCTGTTCCTCTGCCCCTCAAGGAAGCGGTGACAGCACAACTGTGAAAGCTTGAAATAGATGGCATATTGCGTCACGTTTCTCAAAGCGACTGGGCCACTCCTTTAGTTGTGGCACCGAAAAACGGAGGAGAAAGCCTTCGGTTGTGCGGTGACTATAAGGTGACCATTAACCCGGTTCTCAAGATGGATCACTACCCGTTGCCACATCCAGAGGACATCTTCAGCACGTTGGTCGGGGGGAGAGTGTTTTGCGTTCTCGACCTGTCGTTAGCGTACCAGCAAATCAAGCTCAGCGACACGTCGAAACACCTGCTGACCATCAATACACACCTGGGGCTGTTTTAGTTCCAGCGACTTCCTTTTGGAGTAGCAAGTGCACCTGCCAACAAACAAATCTTTATTTACAGCACTCTCGGCTAAATCGCAGGGCGATGTCAAAAACTTAATCATTGTCAGAACTTCCGGACATGTCATCGTCGTCCGAAGCTTCGTCAGCTTGGTAGACATCCTCGCAAATTCGCAACAATACAAAATACCTCACTGACACCGTCCGTTGTAAAATGCATACTTGGGTAGTAATTCAATTACTGTAATTGAATTACTGTAATTTAATTACTTTTCTTAGTAATTTGTAATTGTAATTAATTACTTTTGGCTAAAAGGAATTGTAATTGTAATGTAATTACTTCCTAACATCAGTAATTGCAAAATTGCAGATACAATTACAATTACTTTTGCAAAACTTTGCGCCGCCGACGGAACCTCTCTGAAAGCCTCAGCGCTCGCACAAGTGGCCTAGCTCTCGGTGAAACACTCACACACAGACACGCCTTCACACACGCGCACGACATGAATAGCGTCGCATTGTTTGTTGTTTTGTTGCTTACACTGCGGGCTGAGAGACAATCCTCTTTGGAACCTACCTCAACCACGCTGTGTAGCGCCGTCTGCGGTGTGAGCAAAAAACAATAGCGTAAACATGCCAAAATATTGAAAGGAAAAAAATGAGCTTCAGCTTTCAGCCGAGGTTGGGAATGTTAATTGTCTATGAAGTTATTTTTTCTTTCTTTTTTGCCAGTTTTTTTACGTCCCTCTTCCAGTACTGTCGCATATGTGTATCTTTGTATTATTTTCAAGTTTATTTCATGTTGGTTCTACCTCAAATATTATTTGCATAAGCACTTGGGAGACTGACCTCGCTCCTGTGAATATTGTCACCAATGATTCGGGAGCCCCGATTCGGTAATTATATATTTCTGAGCCATTATAATTTCAACTCAATGTAGATAATTTACAATACCATGATGTTAGTATGTGAATGTGGTCGTATTAGCGCGTGGGGAGTTTACTTTTATATTTACACTTGCGAAATATTCCTATATGACTAATTGTCACATTTGTATTTGCCTGGCTAACTAAAGTCTGTCAACCCAATCTTTTTCTTTTGCGATCTGGCTGGCGTCTTACAGCATCAACTAATTTATTATTATTCATTAAAAATTTAGGAACGTAGTACTTCGTTTACCCATACCGTCAAGTTCCATCATGAATTTAACAAGATTCATAAAAAGAAAGTGCAATACGTGAACATTGGAGTAAGGAATGAACAAATACGTTACATTCTATAAAACTCGTTTAAAGTAATATGGCCCAAGTCAGGCTACTCGCAGCAACAAGTAATTGTAAAGTAATTTCATTACTTTTTAAAAGTAATTTGTAATTGTAATTAATTACTTTTTACATAGCAGTAATTGTAATTGTAGTTAAACTACTTTTGAAGCAAAGGAATTGTAATTGCAATTAAATTACATTTTGCAAGTAATTTACCCATGTATAGTAAAATGACGCTGTGGAAGACGCAACGAAGGAAGGTGGAGACCGGCGAAGCGACGAAAGACCAAATACAAATACGCGAGCAACGCCGGAGTCGCCGTGAGCGTTGTTTCTCTTTCTTTCTTTTTTTTTTTTGTTTGTTTTTTGTTTTTGTGGGCATTTGCAAGGGAGAGGCATGGAGGGCAAAGTGCAGGGGCATCGCGTTCCTCTCCCTCCTCTTGCCCAGCGAGGAGAACGCTACAGGCGCGATTTCGAAACCCGACGCCCGGGGGATGCGCGCGAGGCCAGCGGCGGCCACGAGGGGGGGGGGGGGGGGGGGGCTGTTTGTTGCTGTTGCGGTTGCTCGCGTGCACCAAAAGCTTTTTGAAACAAGAAGCGGCGCGGAACGCCGGCTGGGTGATTGATAGCTTTATGCCCTCGGTAGGGTCGCAAAATTTGGTCGCGAATGTAGGTCGAAACTCTTTGGTCACGATTATAGGTCGACCCTTAATTTTTGACAACATTTTCGGAAAAAAAAGGTCGACTTATATTCGAATAAATACGGTAAGTGCGTATGTATGAGCAGTAATGGTATAGGTGGTATCATGAAGTTTTCAATATTTTGCTTTTGTACTTTTATCAGATAGAGTAGATTTGTAGTCTGTTGAGTATTGAAATACTTTTGATTTGTACTTTGTTGAGTATATGAATACTTTTGTTTGCTCAGCAGGAAATTGAAACATTTGTATTTCCTAATAATGAACTGTAGTCAGTATTGGACTTTATTTCCTACCATACTATTGCAGCTTCAAATGGTTTTGTTTTTAACTTAGGGAACGTGCGATTTAGGTTGTTAATAGTGAAAATGTTTTGCTTTCATGAGGCTTAAGTTGTTTTTCTTTAGTTGCCTATGCCTACTATTGTAAATTCACGAGAGGAACCAACCCGCTACCACCAAGACAGTTCTCAATGGCAGCCATTCAAATATCTTTTTTTGCGATGGGCTGGAATATATTTAAGGAAAGGTCATGTTTGGAAATGGTTCTGGAACGTCACATGGAGATGCTTTTTTTATTTATATTTCTTCTTGTATTTCGAAAAACACATCTGTGCATATAGCACAGAGTTTGACTCGGGTTACCAGCTCCAAGATTTGTTTATACTGCTACGAAACTCGATTTTTGTTTCTCCTGAGCTGCTACAAAGCTGACCTTTTACTGCTCCAAAGCTGCTCCAAAGGGTCATCTTTGCTGCTCCTAGACCTGCTCCAAAAGGCTGAAGCTTGCTTCCACCCCTGATGATCGTATTAATACGATCGTATGTAGTGCAGCATTAGTTGCTATGACCTATCCCGCAGGCAAGAGTTAGCAGATGGGAAGCGGTTTTGAGGTTCTACTTTTGCATTTAAATGACACTTGGTACACAAAAAAACGAACGTGGTGGAAATCTACTTACCAAGCCACCCATTTTGCGGCCACACTGTGGTCGTTGCACCCATAGCAATGTGCGCTGACGTACTCACACACTGTATCTGAGCTTCCATCGGGCCCGCGATGGCAGAAAATTGCTCTCATGAGACACTCATTCGAGTACACACGCTTCGAGCGCCTTAAAACTGGAGTAAGCAAGAACGTATGCACGTCACATCCCTGCACTCATACTCCGTCTGTCCCTCCCTGTGGAATATTTAAAGCGCAAGCTAAGTGGCGAACGTCAAGCACGGCGGTTTTGACCAAGGCTCCGTTTGACCACATTTCGACCCAGCTAACACAGAAAGAAGAGGGGCGACGGGGTTTCTTTGATACTCCATTGTCTCTGCCCCAAGACTGGCAAAACACCGCTGTTCTTGAACTTTCAAGTGGCCCGATAACCGAGTCACTAGGATTTACATAGACACCGTAAATTACTATCGTCCGCACCTCGCGCTCTCAACCACGATTCCTGGAGCTCGCACAGGCCCTTCCACCAGCCTCGCACACGCATACAGCTCGCTACCAGTGTTGTCTCTTCGCGTTCTTGTTGCTGTCAAAGGCGCATCAAAACTAAAACAACTTTCAATTTGTTCATTTTCGCCAAACCTTCGGTCGTAATAGGTTTTTATTTTGTAAAATTGTTGCTGTGATGCAATTATAGCACAATAATGACAAAACTTGGCAATCTTGTTTAATTTACAAGCTTTTAGTAGTGTTGTCTAAAATCCAGG
>JABSTQ010004438.1:0-162306 GCA_013358835.2 Ixodes persulcatus | reverse complement strand
CTTGGAAAACGTTATTTAACAATAATTAAGGCTGGAGTGCAGCTAAAATAATTTGAGGAATATTTTTACTGCGTAATTACGGAAAACAATTTTCGAAATGGTCACAGCTACGGTCGTGACCGTTCAGACTGGTTTTGAAATTAGAACTGCCGAGGAGACCAGCTCACATTACTAATACTGAGATAAAATGGCATGCCTACTCACCCGGTGATAAAGTATAATAAAAATAATCCAGAAAACCAAAGATTGAAAAATCGAAGCATTAAAACGACCACTCTGATCATGATTGTTGATGCTTGGAACTTGACAAAAACAGCCGCTACCAGACACCTGATTTGTTTCAAAAATACCCAGGAGGTTTTGGCGAATGAAGCTATCACTTAGCAGGCGGTAGGCAAATAGACAGCGTTGAAAAATATTTATTCCACCGATTGTTATGAGGGCCGATCGTGTTGGTGTCGCAGTTTTGAAGCACTGTCATTCAGCTCAACACCAGGCTACAAACGACGTTTTGGGGTACTGCCGGTGCTAACTCAATTTTACAGTAGAAATAGGATTTGCATGAAAGAAAGAACCGGACAGAAACACTTCATACGGTGGCGTAAATCCCGAACATAAATCAGCGATGTCACTTTCCTTGGTTAAGGCCATCTGCTTTGTCAGCGAATGAAGAACAGTTTGATAAAATAAAGAGCGGAAAATACTCCCCGTGTCAAGTTTTCTAATCACAGTCACTGGTTGATGTCGTACCGTGGTAATTTCCGGCCCTTCAAAAGCACTAGCACTTGTAAGAGTCACATTTCCAGCGATCCGCGCCTCACACGAACGATGTTAAAGAATCAAGATGGCGGAGTGTTCCCCGTGTTGTCCCCGCCGTCAGCGCGGTGCAAGGACGTTTAAATAGGTCAGGACCCGGCATGACGTCATACCCAGCGACGCCGGAAGAACAACCCAATCCCAGACTGCCCCGCGCACCGACGCTCTCTCATCCAAACTAAATTCAACAATGCTCCCATCGTCTGCTCTCCGCTCGGTCGTTAGGCTTAGGCTACGTCCGCTCCGTGCCTGCGGTCTGCTTCGTCTGCTCGCTGTCGCGGCTGGCTTTCGATTCGATCGGCGCACCAAAAGATGTTTCGATGTGAACCCGAATACTCACCACGGCGGAGTGAAACCAACATCTCGAAGCAGAATTTGTACGGCTTTCTCAACCCTCGATGCCCTTCTCAGCGTTCGTGCCTACGATGACTGACTCGCGAGCGCTTTCCAAAGCCGCGCTACGACGACTCGTTCGAGACGACGCTCCAGGCGCGGTCGCGCGGTGTCGAGAGCGTCCGCTACACGCCGACTTCCTAGTCCTACTGGTCAGGCAAGTGTTGGGCTCGAAATCTCGAGTGTTCGACACCGATTCAGTCGGTGCGTCGTCTAGAGCGTCTCAACTCTAGTCACTTACTTTCTGCTGGGCAACCAGGCGTTCGTTTATAATAATCTCATCCAATTCCGACCATACCGGTTTAAATGTCTCCCGTTAAGCGTTGTTTCAAATAACAGTGGGTGCCGCCATTACTTTCGGTGCACACAATCGCGTTGCCACGGAAATGTCATCGCAACGCGGTTGTTTGCACCGAAATTAATGGCGGCGCCCACTCACTAGGCTTCCCATTGGTCAAGAAATGCTCGTCGAGGCTCGTGGCCACGCCTACTTCCGTTACACTTCGCTCCATGCATTGGGGATAGGGACGCCACCTCCTGCCCATTATAACCTCCTTGGCGCGGTGTGACAGGGTTGTCGGACAACAAATCGGGCAACACGGTCAACACGGTTGCCGGGCGGCAGCAACTTGTTGCCGGACTGTAGTTGTTACCTCGATGTGACAAGGTCGCCGGCAACACGATTTCCCCGTGTTGCCGGATAGAGTTGTCCAACTCGCACCAGTTACCCAATTAATGAACCACAGGCAGCAGTAAAGCACGTGAACAATTAGCGGCGAGATGTTTTTGTGGCGCCCTCCTGTGGTTCCCCCTTGTGACGTCATTACCTTGCAAACAACAAGTTCGATGGTGTTTGTTATTAGCATGGTGGAAGCTTGAAATCATTGCGCTCTCAAAGGAACTCTGCCAACACCTTCAAAATTAAAGTTCTTTCATTCCTCTTATTTCCATCGATGATAAATCCCCTTTCCGACGTCATAGTCAGCGTTCGGCCAATCGTGGAAGGCCGACCACAGCGACGCTTTCGGTCGCGCACGGGGCTAATAGGCAGTTTCATGATACTCTTCAAACATATGATTTCGGAACTTTTCAAAAGAAATGTCATTAAAACGACGGTCGTCGCACATAGTCGCACAGAGCTTGGCATAAGTCGACGGAGCGGTGCTGGAGGGGCCGGAGAACTCCAGAACAAGGCGGTGGCGCCCTCTACTAGCATGCACAGAAGGAGTAACCTCTGCGGCCAGCATCTGGACTCTGGTTACCATGCGCTTTTAGAAAGCTTGTTTTTTGCATAAAAACAAATAAACAAATTTGTTTTCTAAAAGCTTTTATTGGAGATAGGTGCAAAATGGCAAAGACGTGATGATTTTTAAAAATTCGAGTTTACAAAGTTTTGCGGTACAATTAATATTTTGATTCTAAAACCACGAATCACCGGATATTTTAGGTAGCGTGTCCTGACCTGGGTGCGTGTTGACTTCTATTGAAGTTCACGATACGCCTGCTTGCGAGCGGTTGTAGGCATATCTACCGTATATGCTTCGGCGCCGAAATTGTTGTTTAAAGCCGAAATAGAAGAGTAACTGTCAACGCTACAATCCCTAAACGAGTTTACGCAGCTGTGCGGTTCTGTTAGGGGTGAAGGCGGGAGGAATGGCGGCGCTGCAATCGCCGACAGTTGGCTTCCGCCGAACGGAATGTATATACATATATAAATACACATACACGCACACACATAGTACTAGCTGCAAGGACTGTAATACTGTTACGCGTTGAGCTGCCCGGAATAATTACCAAAAGGTTGCCCAACTGTTTTCACATTGTTGCGAGACAAGAGACAAATACTCGCAAAAATATGCAACGCAGCAGTGGCATGACGGACTGTAGCAACAAAAGCAAGACATTGTTGCCCCGATCATGCGGAAGCACTGTTGCGAGGAGCGCTGCCTCGTCATGCAGTGCAAATGTTGAGAAGATGCATGCGGCAGCAGTTGGCGAAAACTGATGTACAGCTGCAGTCCCGTTGTGGCGCGCAACGTCTGCCGAATAGGTTTGAGCAACAGTCAACCAACAATGGTGCCCATTGTTTCCGCAACAATTCCTCGAAACATCTATCCCGACCTAGCGCAAAACTGTTGTGTCGTACGGTTGGAACACTTTTGGAAAGCAATGTTTGGCGACTGCATTCTGCCAGTATAAACGCAATCTGTTTTTTTTTTAATCTGCCACGGGAACAGTTTGCTAACTGTTGCGATAACTGTTTGTAAGCTTTGTTTTCCGAAAGCAGAAAGTTACGTTGCCACAACATTTCGGAATCAAAGGTCCCGACGCTACCGCAACATCAGTCGAATAGTAGCAAAACAGCAGTTCTGCACTCTCGCAAATGCAAACGTGACGTTGTTGGCGGAGCTTGTGTTGCGTGATAATGTTTCGCCTACAGCTGCGCTGGTCTTTTCCGCAATGTTTAGCAACATCAGGACAGCACAGATTTTGCTGGGTAAAAGCAATGCTTCGGTAACTGTTGCGAGCATGAGACAGTCAACGGTTGACCGACACAGTTGCCGCAGTGCTTTAGCAGCGGACACTTCTGCAGTGTTATGACTGTTGCTACAACATTGTTGCGCGATTGCAATACAACTGTTTTCATGTTGCGAAACATTGTTGCGCCGACTGTCTCCACAACATAAATTGTTACCTGGGTTGTTCCAGATGCCTTTATTGCGCTTAGTGGTTTCATCTTAGAACTTTTATAAGATGTCTAGTCATGCCATTGATTTTTATGCCATTTTGTTTGTGACAGCCACAATAAAACATTGTCATTTACTTTCAGAACTAGGCCGTCTTCATCTATTATAAGGCCCACCCTTGAAGTACGTACTATCACACCCACAAAGGGCCATAGTACCTTTCTTTAGGGGGTAAAAGTGATTCCATCAAGTGTGCATTTAACCTGTAATAAGGTGGTGAACTGGGCCAGTTGGTTGCTTTTATACATGATGGGGAAAAAAGCTCGGAAAGCGCGGACTACGAAGAACAAACACGACAGGACAGCACTTTTCTGTCGTGTTTGTTCTTCGTAGTCCGCAATTTATGAGCTGTTTTCCTCATCGTGTGCATTTAACCCCAAAGTGGATCATAGTTTCCTCCAAAAGGAGGTAAAAGCAGCGCCCTCAATTACGTCGTCTTACCTCTCAAAAGGGTTGAAATTCCCCCCTAAAGGAGGTAAAGGCTGACCCTGAAAGTATGCACTTTTAACACCAAAAGGAACTAAGGTTACATACAAAAGGAGTCAATGTTGCACCCTAACCCAGGAGGTAAGTTTGCACCCTCGTTGCAGGGGGTAACGATACCTCCAAAAGGAGTTGCCCTGTGTTCAACTTGGTTACCCCCTTAAGGAGGGTACTACAGTATCCTTTTTTTTTTAAAGTGCAGTCGTGAAGCAGGCGTAAAGGTAGCAGCTGCGGAACGCGATAATGAGCTAATCATCCGCATTCTCCCGCTGCTGCCTTTGCGCCTGCTTCGCAAGTTGTAACTTTGGCGTGCCCCCGAGTTTCCCACGAGCTTCAAGTCGTTCTAAAAAGAGTTGATTTAGTGGCTTTCGATAACGCTCTTTAAGATTTAGAACCATATGTCTATTTTAACTAATTAAAAAGTTAATTAACGAATTTTAATTAATTTGCCGACCTATCGCAAACAGTAGCCACCCACATAATGTCCCTCTGGTCGTATAACTCAGCTGCACAAACCGTATTAGTGCATCTTTTACGGAATGTTTGTAATAAATCCGTTAGAATTTAAGAAAAATTCATCCGGTATATCAGGGGGCCGTCTTATCACGTACTTTTACTGGGTAGCCCGGAAGAGGTGTAAGGAAGACCGACGGATCCGCATAATTCACGAGCGCCATGTTGGAGTACACGTCGTGCAGGAAGTCTCTGAAAGTGACATAGTCGTCCTCCTGGAGACTCTGGCAAAGGTGGAACTTGTCTTGAATTGACTTTCGGCCTTCAACTGCAATCAAAAAAAGGGATGCGTGTTTGTCTCCGTTTCACATTCCCCAAGACCTGCGCAGCCTGTTGTGTGAAATAATGAGGAGTACAGTTTATAGGTTCATTTGCATGCGCATGTGCATTTGCATGGGCATGCGCATATTCACTCGTGTGTGCGTGTGCATGTCTGTGTGTGGGCGGGGGTGAAAGAAAACGAGAGAGAAAGATGAGGAGGGGATCTTCTGAAACGTCTATTACTTCATAGGTTGTCATTTCTTTTGACAATGAACTCTATCTCCTAAGTCCTACCGTAGGTTGGATATTAGTATACAACCTATTACTTCATACTACCTTGAGGAACTTGAGGACAAATTGTACCTCACTAATACAAAAAAGCAGTAACAACGATATGTTTTGCATTTGGCTTGTGAGAAATCATCGACACCACCCCGACACAAACCTGAAGCTGCTAACATGCGCTGCTCTGTCATGACAGTGTTGCACAAGTACACCTTTCACAAAACCGGCAGAATTCTTCTCCGGCGCCGAGAGGAATTCTGGAAACTGGCTGTAACCAGTTGTGGCAGAGGACGGTAGGCGGCAAAAGCAAGGCAGGCGAGCAGGAGAGGGGCAGACCAGAGGCGAGTAACTGCGCTCAACACTTCTTTTCGCAACCTAGATGCCCTAGAAGAATGTACTGCTCTACCTTCTCTTTCCTCTGCTCTTTGCAGTACCAAGTGGCAGGTGTTGTAGCAGCGAGAGACTACAGGACTTTCCCATAATTCGTCGCGCTCTTCTCATGCGGCCTATCGGGATTTTTACAAGCTGTTCCTTGTCTCCCGGTAGCAGGCTGCGCCACGAAGAACTTGGACCACCAATTGTTCAACTTTTTCCGCTAACAAAAATTAATAAACCAATAAAGATGGCGACCACTATTCTTCTCCAATGATTATGCAGCCTCACTTAGAAAACGGGTGGACATTTTGTTGCCACCCTGAATGAATGTCCGGTCGTAAATGTTTTACAATTACAAACTTGCAGCTTGTTTGTTATTTTGGAGGAATAAGTAATGCTTTAGGAGGTGGGTCTTGTGCAAAGCCGCGTACCTGTTGAAAACTTTTCTTCGAGGATTGCCCAGGATTTTCGGATTGTCGCTGAACAAATAGGTGACTCTCTCCGAAACGTTTCGGTCAAGACACGGTTTAGTGACGAGCATGGCACAATCCCCGGGAACATGTGAACTGGTGCGCTGCTTGCTAAGGAACTGAAAATAGAAACGACGCCACCAGGAAGAACATAGCATTGCAATTTCTGTGGGGTGCCGAATGTTGGCAACCCTCAAGGAGCGGTCACACTGAAGATACATCGTACAAACTTCAATCCGGAGACAGTGTCTGAGACGTGTTCTTGTATGACATAATAATAATAATAATAATAATAATAATAATAATAATAATAATAATAATAATAATAATAATAATAATAATAATAATAATATTAATAATAATGTTTATTTTTCCATCAAACAAATAATGGAGGGAGACCGAGGAAAAAAAGCTGCATCATGCAGCTTGACGAGTCCCCGGCCCCCTCTCACACAAACAGCAGTGGCACAAGAAAAAATAAACAAGACACAATGACATTCAAAAAGTAATCGGGCGGCAATATTAACGTTTTTTGTAGTAACATGATACATACATTGAGAGTTCTATGAAACTATGTACACAGAAAATGTCACACATATATACATTTAGATATATACACAGAAAACACGAAGTATTATACGTCTCAAAGCTCTGGAAAGGACTACTAAAAAACCACACTGGAAAAAAATTATCGCATATCTTTTCTCGATGACATAATAGGATCAATATTTTTGGAGCTAAGAAAATTAAGTAGGTTTGAAAGCGTATAAGATAACATTTGCTCAGCATAGGTCAATCAGGTTAAGATGAGTTTTTTTTTTTAACTTCAGATTTATAACACACACACAAACGATATTTATATATACTATTAACATTAATCAATTTTAAGCTTTTAAATAAGGGTTCACTAGGGTGGTCTTATGGGAGATTGGAAATGTTTCTTAGCATTTTTTTCTGCAACAGAAGTAGTTTATTGAAGTTTGTACTTGTACTATTACCCCAAACTAGGTGGCAGTAGTTTATATGAGAGAAAAATAAAGAGTTATAAATTAAAAGTTTTACACTTCTTGGCCAAAGATGGCGGTGTCGATATATCAAGCCAACAGCACGCGATAGTTCAAGCAAAATATAATTAATATGATCGTCCCATCGCATTTGATCCGTGAATACAACACCAAGAGTCTTGAATACAACACCATGGTCAATAATGGCCATTTATATGGACGTATTGCTTACCATGTGAAAGATATGACGATATTAAAGTTGATGCCTGTCCACGAAAACCATATGTTTCTAGTTTTTTTATTAACAAATTACGATTTAGATGATCGAACGCTTTACAAAAATCAATAAATATTCCAAGGGTCATTTGTTTCTGCTCAAGGTTGCCCAAAATATATTCTTTTTGCTCTAAAAGAGCGAGCTCGGTAGACCGGCCTTTACGTAAACCAAACTGCGAAGGATTGATCATACTGTGGTTATCTGAAAACTTCACCATGCGTGAAAGCAAGATCTTTTCAAAGCCTTTCGAAAACACCGGTAAGATAGAAATAGGCTTGTAGTTTGACATGTCGTTCTTGTCACCCTTTTTATACAATACACTGACCTTAGCTATCAGCATAATTTTTTTAGGAAACGCCCCGAGCTGCAAGCAGAGATTAAAAATGAATGTTAGACAGGGTGATATGATATCCATTACATGTTTTCATCGGACCTACCTGCATATCATCAGCGTCACAGCTTGTGCTATTTTTAATAGACAAAAATGTGTGTATCACCTCCATATTCAAAACTGGCTCAAGAAAGATCGTACATTCATGTTCACGTTCAATGTACGCGCAAGCCTTTTCGACCGGTTTACCTCTTGCCAAATTTACAAAGTGGTCATTAAAAGCATTTGCTAGTAATGTTCCTGTGAGTTCTACATTATACAGGCGGATTTTCTCAATTTGCTTTATTTCGTGCGAACGATTCAGGACATTGTTAAGCTTTTTCCACGTGACGTCTGTTCGCATTGCTGTGGACACAAAGTAGTTATTAAAGTACCTTGCTCTAGCATTTCTTAATTCCCTTGTAGGTTTTTCCTTACAAGGGAATTAATTTATTAACTTGTCAAGTTTAATTCAATTCAATTCAATTCAATTCATCTTTGTTGACTCCAGTTTGCAGTCAATACCATTCGTCGCACAAACACCGCCTGCAGACATAGCACAACTATGTAGAAAGCAAACATCCTTCGAACATGCCTGAGGCATGTGCACACATATCATCATGTCTGCAGCAAACGCTGTCTCTTCGTATGATATATGAGCAGTGTGACGGCGACAGTAAAACGTATTAGTTTTGCTTGAGTCATTTTATTGCTTTTACTCAGTCCAGATTCACATTTACTTCTTACTATGGCGACGGCAGAAATGACCACTCGAAGCAAGTTCAAGTTAACATTATATGTACGTCAACTTAAAGGTAAGTATATTTGCCAGACTTGAAAAGTAAGCGGCGTAAGTCATAATGAGTCTTATTCTTAGGCATGCCTTGAGAACGCCTTCTTCCAGGGGACCTAATCTACATGGCGGGACATCGCCGTTTGCTGCGATTGGTTAGCGCCGCGGGGCTGGCCAAACGCAGCAGATGGCAATGTCCCAGTCCTTTGGTTCAGCTTGGTCCCGCCGCGTGAATTAGGGCCCCGTTATCTGGTTATAAATAAGATCGGTGATGTTAAGACATGATGATTCGCATCCGCCCCACAGCTGCCATAAACGCTTGGAATCTGTATTGAACGAAATTTATCGATGGAAAACGTCACTTAATTCACATCCTAACATGACCCAAACTGAGGATTGCTTGGTACGCCACTACATTAATGTAGTAAGCAAAATATTACGATCGAATTTCTCAACCCGACAGAACAGCACACCACTAGTTTTCATTTTTAGGCAACCCAGGCAGACCTGCTTCATTTGTAACCGTAAATTAAAGTACTCAATGCCTACTTACGCAGAGACGAGGTGCGGATATCTAATCCTAATCCAGGCAGACAGCATGCCTCCGTAAGATCCTCCGAACGAGACGACCCGACTGCCAGACGCTCCTCGAACTGTTTCTTTCAGGTGGATAATCAGATCCGCGTAATCTGCCAACACTTGGTCGGTTGACAGGTACCCTAAGTGATGCGGGCTCTGAAACATCAGCAAAAGGTGTCGAGGTATATCTATCATTTATGTAATCAATTTCTCTGCACTGTCATCTTTTCCAGGAGAGCTGTGAAACGCGCGCCGGTAACGCCGCATTAAAGGAAAGCCGCAGGCCTCAATTAGATACCTCACCTACTAAGGGCCAGCATGAGTCACATATTGAACACGAGTGCTGTGTCAGCGCTCAACTGAGACTCGTGTTCTGATTGATGTTCTGCTTAATTTAACACGCGTTCTAGCCGAATGATGACGTAGCATTTGTGTCCAATGTGTGCCTCGTGCCGGCCCTGAGTAATTGATGTATAAAAGTTACCACCACACATTTATATCTAAGTGGCGTTGACTCTGGGCGTTGTGATAGCGTCCACTGCTTAGCGGTTGCGCAAACCTCACCTGGGTAATAAGTATTTTAGGTGACACTGAATTTACTTAATAGTAAATGAACTTCAGTGAGAGCGACTCACTCTACTGCGTTTAATGAACAGGATTAAAAATAAGTTAGACTAGTCAGATTGAGAAGAGATAGACGTTGAAAACAGAGAAGCGCACACTCACAGCTTACAAGTATTCGAGGGAAAAAGGGAAAAAAGCAGTACAACCGGCGGGATCAGCTCGAGCGAAGGCCACACTGAAAGAGAGGTACAGTGAACTTGAGTAGTTCACTTTAACAGGAGCACACGAGCTTGAAAAGGGCACTCGGTCATGCGAAATGGATTTTAGAAAAGCCATTTTCTTCTCGGTTAAAGACCGCTGGGTGACACATCGCTCTCCCAAACTACGGATGTTAAAGTGTCCATAAAACGATTTTTATACTTTCGCTGAGTACTACTTAGAATCAATCTCTAACGTTGAAAACCAAATTAACCTGGCTTAGTTTTTTTTTTTTTTTTTTTTTTTTTTTCTTAGTAAATGGAAATTGGCAAACTAAGTTCGAAAAATATGAGCATCATTCATCCCCTCAACTCGGAGCTTGAAGAGGCGGCCACGTGGTCTGGTGCCCATCCTATGCAGCCAATGTTGATCATACACTCTAAAAAAAAGGTATCACCTTACACCCTTTTGTCCCATATAACGCACCCCAAAACTTTAGTTAGACGAACAACGCACTATAGTCGAACAGACGGCCCCATATTTTACGAGGGACTTGATAACGGTGCGATATAACTTATCAAACAGCTAAAGCACGCATCAAAGACTAGTGAAGGAAAACACTGAGGTTTTGCAGTAGGTCCAAGAAAACACCGATTATTATTTTTTTTTTTTGTAGTCAGTAACACGTATATTAGCTATTTAATTAAGTTGCACCACACGGCTATCAAGCCTGTCGTGAAAGGTAGTACCGTCAGATGGACGTCAGTGCGCTTCACGTCGAACTGAAGTTTTGGGATGTATTATATGGGACAAAGGGTGTAAGAATACACCCTTTATTAGAGTGTAGAATCGCACTGGGGTTGGCAAAGTAAATGGCCCACGGTGAGCTCCAGGCATTGTTAGAGTTCGGTCATTCTCATCACCGCAGTGGGTGGACACGAACCACTACCCGAGTGTCCGCCGAGCCATTGATTACTACGAGCCAAAGTCGAGTGCTCAAGCTATTCTCGTGTCCAATACATATGCCGCGTCCGACTGTCGTCAAGCGGGTGGTTTCGATCCCACAATTCCGTCATCAAGCGTTGCGAAGGCAAGACTTCAAAGATATATTCCTCTTTTATTCTCGCACTTTCACCGCAACAAAGAAGCTTATGAATCAGTGGCGGTCTGTGCCAGTATACTTGAGGCAGACTAGGACCAGCACGCCTCTGCAAAGTCATAAACATTCCAACCCGATATTGTTTCATGACCCTTTTAAATGCTTCGAAGATTGCCCTGGTGAGTTTGTCAAGATATATGACTTTTTTTTTTCTTCTTCCAAGTATGGCTTACACGAGCAGGCTTGACAGTGCAGGGGTAGGTGACCCCCACTCTGGAAGTTAAGGAGAGATTGTGTTCTAGTAGCCCGTTTTTAATGCATCGTCCCGTCTGTCCTACGTAGCATCTAACACATCTACCACATCATTTTTGCATGGCTGAATCCGAGTGCCTCCCTCGAGCTTGTGTGCCCCTGTTCGTGTGTGGCTTCCGCTCGAGCTGATTTTGCCGGTGGCACTTCTTTCTTTTCTTCTTCCTACAAGATGATTTAAAACGTACAGCGTAAACAGACGGGACAAAAGAGAGAAGACACAAAATCGCTGATTGTGTCACCTTCCATTTTCTGTGCCGTCTTTTTCCGCTGCAAGTTTTAAATCATCATGTCTTACCAACGCGCCCAAGCTTCCATTTTGAACAGTTGTTCAAATACATGTGAGTTGCGAGTGTGCGCTTGTCTTATGTATTCGTGTTTCTCATCTCAGTCCTTGTTGTTTTTTTTTTTTGTGCACATCTTTAACCATGTTTATTCAGTACCAACTCGTCCAACTGACCACCTACTAAAGTTAAAATAATTTCACTGTGGTGAGAAAGCTGGCGTCGAGTTATGGCTGCACGTTTCGGTGGCAAACGAGCTTAGCGTCGCGTGGTTATCGTGGTACCTCGATGTCAGTCCTTGGTGTAAGCCTTCAGAGAGTAGACAAACACCACTAGGGGAAATTAACTTTCACCCGACTTCCACTAGTGAGGCTACCAGATTGCTTCACCAACAAATAGACACATTTTTAAATATATAGCGAAACGACAAGCTTCGCCATGATAATGCGTGATCTGCTATCTTACTCTGCCGAGGGTTGCTGCGGGAGTAGATAGAACCCTATATTTAGCTCAAGAGAACATGTGCAACATTGTTCGAACGTCTGACAACACTCTTTGCACTTCCATCTTTGTTGCAGCGAGATTCCTTTGCTGTTTGTCCGTTTTGTAGCGTTGTCGGTAGCAATTGAGACCTACTGCTCACCGTCATCGATCCTCACCCACACCTGCGACCTAAGGGCTAGTGTTGTTTTATGCCCTTCTTGCGCATGCGCGTACTCGTCGCCCCGCCGGTCACTGGTTACCTCGCCGCAACCAACACAGTGAACGTACAGCTCAGCTCGAAATTTGGCCTTGAGTGCCGGCCGGGAAAGGCACGCGGGCACGGGAGCCTGATTTTCAAAAGCGCGGGTGCTCGCGGGAGCGAAGGATTCTTTGGAACTAGAGCCACTAAATAAGCAACACTTCAGAGTAACGACACTTAGCTATCTTGTGGCTTAAAATCATGGTGGCCACTTATCTGAAGCTTTATCTGGGATCGCATAAAACGCTTTTCCGTCCTCCAGACATTTCAAAAGAGTTCGCGACAAAGCAAAACGATATCACATAGGCTTGCTGACACCGCATCTAAAGCTGAGTGAACTCGCATTTTTTAATCGCGGCGATCGACAGTTGTGTCTGCTCTGCGCTAAGCACCAAGATTGCGGCGACCACAACAATACCGAGGAACAGAGTGTCGGTACTCTAAGCGTAGCCCATTCAGTGGCTCGAACTACGCTTTCGCGCCCTGTCCTTTGCAAGCGCGTCGAAGCCAACTGGTGAGACGGAGCGTGTTCTTCGGCGCCTCACTAGATGGCGCTGTGCATTTCGAATGTGGTTAATTGGAATAGCTGAGCCGGACAGAATGGGTGCGTTCCCTATGACCTCTCCCCAGCGTGTGGCAATTAATATCTAAACTGCGGCTCAAGCCATCTCTGCGAATGCTACATTCAATCGCGACAAGTGTACGCTCAAATATTACTCGTCAACTGAAGGCGACACCTGTCTGGGCTAGCCTTGTAATCAACGCCGTAGCAAAAAGAATTATCTCGGCAATAAGTCATTCGAGGTGCATTCGGTAAGTCGCTCCATCCGGTTTGGTTTGTTTGATGCCCTAGGTTGTTTTTCCGATTTTCTTTTTTTACCTCCAACGAACGATTTCCAAATGGCATGGACTCTCCGTAGAATCGGTGTTCGGCGAAAACGAGCATAGCCTTGAATTCGGGGGCCCATTCCCACATTAGGCCCTGCAACAAAAACGTCAAAAGAAAAGTGTTAGCGTCAAGTGTAAAACATCAGTTTTTTACACCACGTGTTGCTCCAAGTCCGGCCGCAGCCCGCGCTACGACGCGACGTAGCCAATCGGGCAACTACAAAAGTGCTTCGTCACTGCGCTCGTCGTCTTTGTGCGTTTCCTAAGCTCAATTAAAAGAAAAATTACGCACAGTCAATGCTGCGTGGTCTTCCGTTTCTTTTTTTTTTTGCTTTCTTTTTTTTTTGCGTGGGATTAGTTAAATTAGTGGTGACAGCCAACACACAAAGACGACGAAGCGGCGTGACAATGTAGTTTTGGCGCTTCTTAAATTGGCATCATCATATCGAAGCATCGGCTGCGGTCCACATTTCGCTGCTTTCTTTGTTAAGACATGTTCATATACAAAAAAAAAAAAAAAAAATTAAACACGTTTATAATTTTTGGTAATGCCGAATTAGAGCGCAGCTTTTGAGGAGGGGGGGGGGGGAGGGTTCAGAGTGGATGGTATGCCCCTCCATCCCCTGCCCTCCTCCTCCTCCGCTCGCCTCCCATTTAGTGGGAAATTTTCTCTAAAGTTTCTGCTAAGTATAGCGGGGAAAATTTTCGGGTAAGTTTAGCGGGGAATTTTCTCCGCTAAATGTAGCGGGGAAACATTTCCGCTAAGTTTAGCAGGAAAATTTTCCCGCCAAATTTGGCGTGAACATTTTCAGGATAAATTTAGAATAATACTGTTTCCTTTAAATTTAGCGGAGAAATTGTTCCGCTAAATTTAACGGGGAAATATTTCCGCTAAATTTAGCGGGAAAATATTTCCGCTAAATTTAGCGGGAAAAGTTCTTGCTAAATTCAGCGGGAAATTTTTTCCGCCAATTTAGGTGCGGAAATTTTCAAGATAAATTTAGCATGATACTTTTTCCGCTACATTTAGCTGGGAAATTGTTCCGCTAAATTTTGCTGGATATTTTTCCGTTAAAATTAGTGGAGAAATTTTTCCGCTTACCGCTAAATTTAGCGGGGAAATTTCTCGGCTAGATTTAGCGGGCAATTTTTTTAGCTAAATTTAGGAGGCACTTTTTTCCCCTCGAAATATAGCGGGGAAATTTGTTTGCTAAATATAGCGGGAAAAGTTTCCCGCCAAATTTAGCGGGGAAATATTCCCGCTAAATTTATAAGCCGTGTGACGTCACACGTGACGTCTCTCATGAACCTCGTGACGTCCCACGTGACGTCACGTGTGACGTCATTTCGCGAACATCCCATAATGCAAGGCGTGGTTACGCCGATGCCACTCAAGCCGGAAACGGGCGCTAAGAGCTGCGCTCTAAAAAAAACAGCAGCTGCATTCGTGCTTGGAAAACTGATCGAGCGGTCAAACTGCCGCTCTTGGTGTGTTTTTTTGTTTTTTTTCGAATGCTAAACACCCGCTCGCTATAACATCAGTATGCAGCGCAGAAAAAAGTTAAGTGTTCATTCTATTCGTCGTACTGCCGTTGGGAAACGAAACTCGCAAACACGGGAGCGTGAATCCGAGAAATGGCTAGATGAATGGATGTAAACGGCTAAAGCTTTCGAATTGAGTGGCGGCTTGAGCCACCTAGTTGGCATTATAACTCCTATTTAAGCTAGATTATATATAGCCCGTTTCAATCAGGATGAGTACGGTGAATGTAATCGCAGATTCTTTACTGGACTTGGGGCCGTCGACCTACGCTATGAAGGTAGCCAGTATAGGTCATGTTGAACAATTGCCTAGACCGGTCTCAAATACCCCCAGGACGGTGTGGCTAAAACAAGCTTATAATCATAAGAAACTAAAAAAACAAAACTTGTCCAAAACAAAACTCCTTTGTGAACTTTCTTTTTATGTCTCACGACACAGAGCTTGACAGTATTAATTTAAACAGCCGAGTCCATCCTAAACATTTAAAAGCATACTTTATAATACTGATACACTGATTACGTGACAATGAACGATGAGACCACCTTGAAGGATGAGCAAGAACATACTTACAGTGTTGTTGATAAAATTTTCAATTAGATTTTCATTTCCCGTGTAGAAAAAAATGGGTCCGCCGTCGGAGTCCCAGTACTGATCTGCTATTGCGTATCTCATGACAAAAGTATCGCTGCTGTGGAACGTGAAATGATCAATCTAGAAAAGAAAAACAGAAATGCATGACGTTTGTCATTATCGCAAACACGTTTGACATCATCGCAAACAACGGTTTGGAACCCCAATCAAAATTACCTAACCACGCACATTGAAAAAATCCAGAATCTAGCAATGCGTTTTATAACGTTCTCCTAAAGCATCAGTGTTCTCTACCATTGCTCGTAGTACGTCGAACCCTTTCTACTCTGTGCCTAATTCACAAGTTCTGTTATAGCAATTGTTTTTCAAGCGTTACTTTCCTGAAATCCCCTAATAAGTCATCTCATCATACCACTAACAGTAAACGTTTTCAACACCTCACTGTGTGAACCAACGCGTTCATTAACTCAGTCGTACCACGTGGCATCCGCGTATGGAACGACCTTCCCGAATCCATCGTCACCATTAGGGAGACTGCACTGTTCCGTGAACGACTTGAATCATATTTTGATACCTCTGCGTTTCCTGTAATTTCTGTTCGTGTGTAATATGGCAATCTTCTATACCAGTCGCACGTGTTTATTGTTTGTATTTATAATGCTCCTATGCGATGATTTTGTGTGAAACTGTATGCGCGTTTGTTGCTATTTTTTTCTTTTCAATTTATGTATTTTAAACCCCCCTTACACAATGCTCCTGAAAAAGAGCCCGTAAGGTATTGTGAATAAATAAATAAACAAATTGTGTGTGCTAGCCACTGCAGTTGGGAGCACATGAAACGAAAGTCTTTGCTAGACAACCTAGAGACGTTCGGTTTAATCCCGCTCCCGTCCGTTTCGACGTGGATGTACATCGCACCGGAATACAGTCGTGTAACAGTTACTGCGTGGTGCATGCTTAGTTTTATGTTAGATAAATTACCGAACCTAGGAGTTATTCAGAGTTATTCTAAAAACTTACTAAAACAAACATTTCTTTTGTCTACTAAAAGTTGCTCTTCCTGATCACCTGTAAGCTTTCTTCTGTATACAGTACGTTATCGCTGGTAAATAGCTACGCTCAAACCTGGCCAATTAGTGAAGCATTCGTCCTCTCATCCAAGCAATCGCATTAAACATTTAACAAACAAATACGACTCACCTTTGTCCTGAACGTTCGCATTCTGTAGGTCACCTGGGGGACGGCACATTCTCCGAAGAAAAAAGGTGAAAGGCAGAACAAAAAAATCTTGCAGAAAACAGGTGCCATCTTGTTCACGCTGCGAGACCGGACCCGTGAGTCAGTGATGCCGCGTCCACTGAGAAGAAGCCAAACTTTGCGTCTTTACGCAGGCCCCCCTATCTACGTGCATCGGCCATAGGTCAAAAATGTTTTCGTATACGCGAGCCCTGAAGGCACGCGATGATCTGGATGACGTTGATCCCTCCAGGATAGCGGATAAGGCCATCGACTCCTGGGAATTTCCCGAGACACCAGTTTTTGTGACTGAGGCATCCCGATAAGGATAACGGAAGAACTCAGGTACCGAACGTCCTCCAGCACTAACAGGACCGAGGAGAACAAAAGTTTGCTAATAAATTATTGACTTTATTGTCTGAGTGAGTTATTTATTCATTCATTCATTCATTCGTGTATTCGCTAAAATGCTCTTTAATTGCTAAACCACAAAAAAAAAATCATCCCGTTTCGCGGTTTTAGTAAAGGAAAGGTCAGCGAAAAACTGAGTGTATACTTTAAACCAGTATTAGCTTCGAAAGTACCGTAGTAAGAGTGTGTGGTTTATCTCTACGAGATGATTCGCTTATTTAAATACTGCAGAACTAACAGAGCCAATCTCGAAATAACTCCAGTTTCATTATTTTTGGTCTCAGTGGCAGTATTTCCGACAACAGCCTGACCTTGATATTTAACGTGTCATCTCATGGATAACGGTCATTATTCCAAAGCGAGAACCCTAAATTTGACTTTTTGTTTTAAAGATAATTCAAAACGCAATAGTTTGGAACGTACGGGCAGTCAGGACAATCCTGTATTTTGAATATAATACCACCGTAACTTAGAAGATAAATGGTGTCAGGTTAGACGAAAGAGCGGTATGTGACCAGGTCCTGACAAACAAAGCCTATTACGGTATTACACTTCGTCTCATTTTAACTCGGAGCTCAGCCGATGCTAAAGGCCAATGGAACCAATCAAACGCCGCCTAAGGCACAACGTCACAGCGTTCGTATTCTTTATGCGAGCGTGGTGTCATCGGCTAAATCAATTACATGGTGCGAATCCGCTACGACTTCCCACTTAGTTGTCCCTGTTTCTATCGCTTCTAGCCTTTGGCTGCGTTAGGTCGTAAGGTGAAACGAAATACACCTCTTCTGAGAAGTGCCGCGCAAGCGTTGCAGGCAATAGGCCATTACACTCTACAGTGGGCATACCGTCCGCTTTAACATTGGGAGTGATGCCATGCCTATGCAAAGACTTATTCGTAGCGGAACCGATTGTCAGTGAAAGGGTACGCTCAAATTCTAAAATTCCTTTCTCGGAACCCACAAAAAAAAAGTTATCGTTTTGTTCCGGTGTAGTTTATTCTGAGTGGATCTGCTCATACCTTCCTATGGCACGCTTATGAAAAATCTAGAAGCTACACCGTAACGGAAAACATTTTCCCACCCCTTAGCGCCATTTCGTTTTTGTTTTTTTTCTTTTGTTTTGTTTTTAGCTGCAGTGGCGGGTTGGATATTTGTAGTGCTTAAAATATCGAGCTCTCATAACCAAATTTACAATTTTGTCCAAACGCCCACCAAGCAGAACTTCACTAAGCCAGTTCTCTTGACAGCCGAACCTCGTACAAACACCAGTGGGAGGAAAACTAATGTCGAAAAATATGATCGACATCGTGAAGGATCCTCGTGGCAATATGTCGAGTGTGTTCGACCGCTTTGTCCGTATTCACCTCAAGAACTGTAGTTGCACTACGGTATGATATGGTCCGGTGTCAGAGCGTGCATTGCATACCTCTACTCGGTTGACGCCGAAGAGAAAGCGTGAAACCAAACATGGTAAACAATGACGGCGCTTTGTCAACTTTCATAAAAATGCATGAAGCCGCCGAACGTGCTGCTCCAACGACTACCATTACTCATACCATGATATTCCGTAGAAGCTGATGGCAAACTATGAAAGTTCTTCGTGATTTAATGAAAACCCGCAACAGAAATAACCAGCATCGCCAGAGTCTCTTCTTCTGAGACCTGTATAGTCGCATTTCAGAACTGCATTCGTCGTCAAGAAGGCAGCTCGTGAGGAAGGCGCCGAGGAGCCGCTGGCGTCTCGACGGACGTCACGTGTGGCGTGCACAAAACAATCACCACCATGTCGGTGTTAGGCAATCGGGTAAAAGGTTGACCGATATCCTGAACGAAGCTCTCGAATGAGTGAAATGGCTGTTTCGGGGCGAATTTAGACGAGTCATTGACATGTCAATTTTTATATTTCGCTTCACACTGGCCACCGTCGGTATGTAGAGACGTGACCTTATAGTTTACGCATAAGCCACATAAAGCCCATTTTCGCGTGGCAACGGTTTTCACAACCGAAGAGCGTGGCGTGCGGAGAACAATGCCTCGCCTTTGTCTGCTGCTGGCGTTTTCCGTGGCCAGTGTCTTCGGTGACCCATTGCCCCAGCCCTTTTGGCCCGTCGAGGACTACGTCAGCGAAACTCCTGTAAGTTAACTCGGGTTAGTTACTTTCCGCACGGCATATAATTAATAATTTTTCAAGATATCTAACTTGAAAGGAGCACTCGGAGCAGCGACGTCCGTCGACATGCTCGACTATAGTCGATTTTTTGAGCTAACTACTTTTATTCAGAGGATGATGCTACACGAATCTGTTACCAGCTTTTAAAAAAAAAGGCGTCTTTACGAAAACATCGGCTATGCATGCGCCGAGTCATAGTTTTATATTGAGTAATCGCATTCATTTAGTTTGGTGTGGTTCATCGTTATCATGCGCGTCGATACATAGCCCTATGACTGCCCTGTCTTACAAGCCGTTCTAAGACCAATGTGTCGGTGGATATTTTTAAGATGTTTTAACAAACTAGGCAGTGCTTCACACACTGTATTGTTGCTGTGGTTGTCTTTTTGGCCGATTTTTGGTTGTGGGTATGTGAACACAAGTTTCAATCAAATAACCCAGCGTCTCCCCTCACTTCGAAACTGCAAATTGAACCGGAATGTTGTGGGCTTTTTCCTGGAACCGCGAGGGCTATGAACGACGCAGCGTTATTAGATTCGAACCATCATTCGCACACCCCTAGTTGTACTGTATATAAGCACGATGTCCCCTTCAGTACCAAAAATGTTGATGCGTAAGAGTCGGCTCAATCATCACCGCGTCACTAAAGTCCGAACTGTACTAACACTACGAACCAACAGGGCCAATTAAGCTTCTCGGAAAGCGCTAGATGACGGCATTTTCTATATTTAATATGCGTGTTGCCGCCAGCTGATCTAACTAAGTGTGAAGAATACGTCGTGACATCTCGTTTAGTCTAAACGTTTGTGTTTTTGTTGCGGCAAGTTTGCTGTCGCTCTCCGGCCTAAGATGCAACGCAGTATGTCCGGAATTTCGTATTTGATGAGAGTGTGTTGCAACGTTTATTTTCTGGTGGCGTGTGAATAGTGTGGTTCGAATCGAATGGCGGTACATCATTCATATCCAGGCCACGCTAGAGAAGCGCCCAACTTGGCACAAGCTTGGCAACCCAAGGGACCTAGCTTGGACTCGATACGGTTTTTTCTCCAAGAATTGAATTAGTGCCCGAGTACTTTTTTTTTTGCCTTTTGATGTGAATTTTGGCGTTTAGGTGGCTCGATGCATAAATGCCAAGGTGTTATAGACTTGAGCCAAAGGTGTCGCGTGTAAGTCAAAGAACCAGCAGTGAAACCTAAATCTGGCACTTGTTTGGCAATTTAGGACCCAAAGTTGCCACATGAAAACCGAACGACCGAAGTGAAAGCCTAACTTTAGCGCAAATTCGGCGATTTAGGCCCAAAGATGTTAGATGACAGCCAACTACCTACATCGAAAAGTCTAGCTTTTGGCACTTGTTTGGCGAAATAGGGCTAAGATGCCCATACTCTGGCCAGAAAGGGCCATGTTTCGCTCCACATTGGCTTCCTCTAGCTTTTTAAGACCCTAAATTACCGTACAAGAACCACCTTTTGTTCCAAAGAATGGGCTACCTTGGTAGCCTTAACGAATCAAGGATAATTGCCACGACATGCAGCTCTTTGCAGTATTCAAGCTAGGGATGATGCTGCGCGATTCGATTCGAAGGAGCACTCGCGCACTACTAAAATCTTGCCATCTTGCTTAAACGGTACGCAGTCGCGACTCCCCAGCGCATAATACGGTGCATTTTGGTCGCATGGTACTGGTAAAATGAAGGCTTTGTAACTCCATCTCATTAATCGGTCAGCGCTCTTGCAAGTGCTAAACACAATGAGTTACACAGCAATTTAGTAGGCGCTGGATGATACACCATATTTTAAAACATGGGTCAGCATTAGACTTCAGAGAGCGAAGTCATAGCTAACCACCTGTGTAGCGGAAATTTTGTAGGAAGCACGTGGGAAATCGGTATGCCCGAAACAACCTTGCATTATAATGAAGAGTTGGGCTAGTTTGTACATGATTTGTTAAGCAATGTGCTCCGTAAGACGTCGACAAAATTAATGGGACACAAAACGATGCTCTAGATTCAACTGCATGTTTATATAAAGAAACAAGGCGATTGTACCCCCTATCAGGTTGCTCGCTCCCCCGCAATCTATTGCTGTGCAAGTCGTAAACGTATCGCGAAAATTTCATTCTTAATGTCCCGAGAAGTTTCGTCTTATCTAGCACCGAGGCACATGAACATCTATCCCAGTGAAGGGCGAATTTTCCCGAGGGGAGCTTCCCTTACAGATAGATCCTGCTCGTGTGGCCTATCATTAACGCATCTTCCCATCCGCAGCTCATCGGGATTTCATAGACGACTGTCCATTACATACATATCTCTGTCCCTTGGTACAAAGCTATGTTTACTCTAGCTCTGTCCCTTCAGGACAGAGCTAGCATAAAAGTTTTTCGCAGGTTCTTGATCTTCTCTGACAATCTAAACGCTATCATCAACAATACTATGGAGGTTAAATATCCACTTTCAAGGGCATAAACTTCGTTGGTAGCATTTTGTGATTGTAACCTTTTGTATATGCGAAAAAATAACTATTCTCTTTAGCTAACTTTGTCGCACCCTGTACTGTGGTTGCCTAGATTTTGATTACATCTAAAGACTATTCCTATAATGGCATTCTGAAATATTTGTTAAAGGGGCCCTGCAATCATATTTAAGCGTCTGCCTTTTTTGCGGTTTCCACGTCTCTTGGTGTTCGGGAAAGCCAGCGGGCATGGAGAGAGTAACTAAATATCAGTGCGTCATATTTTAACCGGACGACGCGGAAACCTCCTCCACCTACGAGGGCGACCCACGTTGCCGAAAGCGCGCGAAATGTGACGTCTTTGGTCCTGGGCTTACTACTGGTCAGAGCCGCTAAAAGCTTTTTTTTTTTTAGTCGAGATACCAAATATAAGTGTCGCGAACCGTTTCAATTATGTATGAAAGTAGTTTTTGTTCAGTATTTTAGATCAGAAAAGAAACAAATGCAGTTTGTAAAGTACGGAAACAAGAAATGACCCGTCGACATACCCGCCACCAAGCGGCGGAAAAGACGGCGCATACTAGAAAGGGCGAGTGGGATGAGCCCCCGACGAACGGCCAGCGTCGAAAAATCCCGGATGTACGCGGCGGCGCTGCGATCGTATACCGGCTCGAGCATCCGACCGCTTCCGAGCGTTCCGAAGGCCTTCGGCGCGGGCTTGGTTGGCGATTTGGCCATTTGGCGGTATGGCAGCGCGAAGTGGCTCCCGTTCTGAACTGATCTTTACGCCGTGTTTGCTGTCGTTTGTGGCCAATGAAGTGTTATGCCGAATTAGTCTTTAATCGCGCAGCAAATGCAATGCGAGCCGCCCTGGCCGCCCGCTTCATACAGCCTATCCCACACATGCTTTAGTAGCGCCCTCTCGAGCCGTCTACACGGAGTGCGGCAGCCGTGAACGCTCGATGAGCCCACTACCCCTCCTCTAGTTCACGGCCACTCAAGCCAGGACCTACGACGTCATGAAGGAGGTTATTTTTTGCTTGTTTTGTAATTCTAATTTGCCTATAACTTTTAAAATAAAGCGAAATTTGAGAAAAGAAAAGTTTCATTAAGTTACTACGTTCAGTGTGCTCAGGTTCGGTGCAAACTAAAAACCAGTAAAAAAGTCATTGCAGGGCCCCTTTAAGAAGGCTGTGGAACACGTTACGAGCAAGCGCAGTAGCCCAGTGACGCGGCATCTTTTTTCCAGGGTTATAAACGTTTGAAAGTTATATTTAGCACGGGTGCAGGCGAGCTGGTGAATATTAACCATGTTGAATTAACTTGAGGTTTGGGGAACAAGGGAAACATCAAAGCGTGGAGGAAACAGAAAATAGACAGGACGACGTTCTGTCTCCGTTTAGACGTCTCGTCTTCCCCTGTCTCGGGTTAACTTAACACGGTTCGAAAGGTGTGTACAAATAATGGAAAGTAAACGTCAGAAGCGATCAGAATAAAACGCTGGTAGATATAAGGGTTCCGGACAAGAAAATATACTCCATTTTACACCAAGTCTTACCGCAGTCAACGCTACAATCTGATGGAGTCAATCAAGCGCCTACAAAAGTGCAACATCACGGCGCTCGTCTGAGTTTTCTATCACCGGCTGAAGTGATTACACACAGTGAATGCGACGTGATCCTGCTCAAAGTCTACAAACACCATAACGATGCACTTTTAGAGGTTTTTGAACTACTCCGTCGGACACTAGCGTTCGCGGCGGTCGGATTCGATGTGCGAATGCGTATGAAAACACCCCGAGAAACTAAGTCGAATCTCGTTAATTCCAACTGTCTTAATTCAAACTTCCGGATAATTCAAACTAACATACAGGTCCCATCATATGTCTCTATGGAAGGAAACTTCCGGTAATTCAAACTTTACTTTATTCAAAGAAATTCTTGGCAAACCTCGAGTTTGAATTAACAAGGTGCGACTTAATTCATGACGTTATATTTCTTGCTCTCACACGTCGCAAACGATGCTTTAGTATGAAGGGTGTTTAAAACGTTACCATTAATACATCTATTCCCACAGGCAGACAATGTGGGCTTCAGCAACAACGATATGTTTCTGCTCCATCACGCCCGCGTCACCCACTTCTGGGAACCCACCAAGACGGGTCCCATCTTCTTTTACTGCGGTCACGAGCTGCCGCTGGAAGACTACATCAATAACACCGTAAGTATGTATATTGACGCGTAGGTTTTTGCACTGCGATACGTGCTTGGAAAATGTACCTACTTCATGCGACAGCTCTTTCTGATTTCATAGTTTACCTACTACACATTAATATTTTCATTCGGAACGCGCCCATCAATGACTTCATGAACTTTATCCACCTGCTTTAATAATTGCTGCAGAGTGTTTGCATTTTGCTTAATAAAATATTCTTTTTTACGCGTTACTTTCATGCTTATTTCAGTTTTACACAATGCTTTTTGTTCAAAATATTTTTATAAATTATATTCTCTTATAGAGGTGCCGGATTTTACTCAGTAGTTTGTGCTCTTCGCTCCTTATCTTCATTAGTACTTAGCGATCACCTTTCACTTGGTACTTTTATTCTACTTCTTGCTCACTACCTTAGTGTTACATTACTGCACATGTGACTTGTTACTTATTTTAATTTATTTACTGTCTTGTTAACTATAAACTTTGTACTTTTACTTCACTGATTACCTTGACTCATTGTGCGTGTATTTCATAGTGAAAAGCATCTCGTTGATCAATTTTTTTTTTCATTTATGATGCATTTTAGGGCTTGCTGTGGAACTGGGCAAGAGAATTCAAGGCCATGATCATTTTCTCGGAACATCGCTTTTATGGACAGTCTCTTCCGGATGACGTACGTAGCTCACATTGCCACCCTAATTCAGCTGGACCAATTAGCCCACATCGCCACCTTAGATCGCATACTTCCGTTCGACTGCGCTACGACCGCTGGCTTACAACGAGATAGCACATTGGCGCCATCTATCGCGTATGCCTGAAACGCTTCCCATTTCCATAAATTTTACTCACCTTTCTTTCACCGTGAACTTGAAATATAATCCTGACAATATTATATAAGAACCATTTTTCATAGATAGTGCGTAGATTCTATCTCACAAATACTGCAGTTCCTTCTCCCCTCTTCGTTCAGAATATTACTACGGCTGCACTTGTCAATCTTCACTCATTCCTATTATATACACGGTGCAGCCTGTCCCTATGGGAAGCAGTGGTTCCCGAGATATCTTGGAAGACGGGCCCTTTCCGACATTTGCAAGCTGAGATGACGTGCCACGTCACTGCCGCAATTCGGAAATAGCGCGGGCCTTAAATCAGCAACGGTTGTCGTCTCCCCAGTTAAGCGAATTCGAAACTAACAGTAGTACACAGAGAGCTGGTCAAACATTGAGTCCGCCGAAAGCAGTGGCCGAGATTTTCTAATCGGCTAAGGCGTCGCCCCGGACAGGCGAAGGTTGCGGGTTCAATCCCCGCTCCTGGCCTAATTTTTCGACAGCTCTCTTTCCCTTTCCCTAACTTTAATGCGATAAATTCAATAATCCCCTTCTCCCTTCTTCGTTCACAATATTACTACGGCTGCACTTGTCAATCTTCACTCATTCCTATTATATATATATAATTTTTTTTCTTTTTTTGTAGCAGGCCTAAGTTACGCGTTGTCGAACGCTCCGTTTCCGTCCAAATGTAGCGGTTTAGTGGTCCGGACCACATGCCAAGGTTTCAAAAGTGTTTGGATATCGCATTCAAAAGCAACAAGCATACGCTGAAAATTTTAATGAGAAAATGATGTCCGTGTCCACTAAGCTGACGCCATTTATATGCTCTTGGGCCTCGTGGGCCGCCACTTTCATATTGAAAATGTGCGAAAATTTCTTACAACTTTTGAGCCAGATAACGGCAGGGTCTGAAACTTGGGCATATGGTCCGGACCTCCAGCATTTGGGCGGAGAGTGACTGTTTGGAAGTGCATAGACTAATTTAACGGTAAAAAAACATCACTGTAAATGTTTTGGGGACACACACCAAGTAAATTTCTTGATAGCATATGATCATGCTCTCGGCACAGCGGCTTTAAATTTAGGCGGCTTGGAAGATCACATCTTATGAGTTCGTAAACCTTGGTTTCATGTTAGGTAGAAAAAAAAAAAAGAAAGCAGTTACATTTTCGCGTACCAAGAACTATGGCGTCCTCTATACTGACAAAAGCCTGACAGATCGCCACGAGAAGCGGCCGCTGAAATTGAAAAGGTAGAGCGGCAGACAGCGGATGAGAGGAGAGCCACGTGACGGGCGCCCCGCTGCGGCGAAACGCCAAAACACACTTCTCCCGAGCGATCGGAGTGTCCGCTCGTGCTCGTCGCGTTCCTCGCGCTACCGGTTTCTTTTCTCGTCGGGTTTGAAAACCACGTTTCGGGTCCTCGCCGCTGCAAAAGCTGTGCGCTGACGTCCAGGTTCCCCGAAAAAGTGGCTCTTTGATGCTCTGTGCTAATAGATCCTCCCGCTGTGAATCTGCGACCGGGCACTCATGGCTCCGTCGTCGAACTGCCAGCCTTTGTGAATATAGAGGAGGCTTTGCAAGAACAGAACCCAAGAATAAAAGCGAAGCCAATTTCAGGCTAGTGGTGTTTGCACTTCACAATATAATAATTTGGTAATTTTTTTTTTTTGCTAAGCTCCCTAAGCGACAGCGTGTATAAAATATTTGAACATCTACAAAAAAACTTGTAGACGAATTTTTTTGTTGTTGTTGTTTTTGCGACTGTTGCGCGTCAGGCTTTGGCGCCAACGGAATTTTTTTTTTTTTACCATAAAACACTTGATTGTTTTGAAAAACTGAACATTTTTCAAAGCCAACAACGAAGCTTCCGACCTTAGCTGAGACAGCTGAAGGAACGGCGGGTTTTATCGAGCAGCAGCTGGAAATTTATACAAAGGTATAAAATGTGTACGGAGGGCGGTAACTAGCTATACAAATGCGTACTTCCATACAGTCCACGAGTAAAAAAGGTTAAATACAGAACAAAAGCTTGTCTCGAAACTTTTCATTAACGCGGGGAGCAGAGGAGCACCTGCCGTGCATGCATCATTTGTGCGCTGTGATTTGTTCTGCTTGCTTATGGAATGCGTTGGGACGTTTCGGATGCGGTTCACGAACGACACAATCACGTACTGCCCTGTTTATGATAATGATTGAGACAAGTTCAAATATAATCTTCGGGGACCGTGCCCGCAAAAGAAGGAACACGAAGTGGTCTTATAAATTCTATGCAATTAGAGCGCCTCTAGGAAATATCGAAGAGATAGCTCATTTTTAACATAGAATGTGTGTATGGAATGGATTTCATGCGAAAAGCGCTACGCTACAGACTAACAAAAAAAGCGGTTAGACGCACGCCATGGCAGCATGAAGCATACATAGTCCATAGCAGGCAATGAATAAGCGTACAAAGCATATACAAGTATGCTTTGTCACTTATTATTTTATCCTGCTCAATCGTAATTCGCGGGATCAGCCAGCAGTGAAGCTGCAGCCGAACCCAGGGCCATGCGATCAGTAGCCCGACGACTTTTCTCGGGGCCACTATAGAAGAGGCAAACGAGATAGCAAGCACCTGGATTAAGTATGACTCCAGGGATCCTGCGGTAGTAGACGAATGTCGGCGCGCGCAGCTGGCTTCCGAAGAGGGAGTATAGCTACCCATGAGATGTCAAGACTTCGCAACTTCAGAATGAATGTAAACTTGTCCCAATCATTATCATAAACAGGGCGGTACGGGAATGCGTTGTTTGTGAACCGCATCCGAAACCTCCCAACGCATTCCATAAGCAAGCAAAACAAATCACAGCGCACGTATGATGCATGCACGACACAGTCTCATCTTCCCGCGTTAATTAAAAGTTTCAAGAAAAGCTTTTGTTCCGTATTTAACTTTTTTTCATTCGTGGACTGTATGGAAGTTCGTATTTGTATCGTTAGTTACCGCCTTCCGTACACATTTTATACCTTTGTATAAATTTCCAGCTGCTGCTCGATGTTGTTGATCAAAGTAACGTATACAAAAAACTCGCCGTTCCTTCAAGTGTCGCAGCTAAGGTCGGAAGTTTCGTCGTTGGCTTTGATAAATGTTCAATTTTACAAAACAGTCCAGTGTATGGGGGTACAAAAAAAAAAAAAAAAAAACTTCAGCTTGGCGCCAAAGCCTGTCGCGCAACAGTCGCGAAAAGAAATAATTCGTCTACCAGTATTTTGAAGATTTTCAAATATTTTATACGCGCTGTCGCTTGGAGAGCTTAGCAAAATATTTACCAAATTATTGTAGCTTCAAGTGCAAACGCCACTAGCCAGAAATTGACTTCACTTTTATTCTTGAGTTCTGTTCTTGGTACGCGAAAATGTAACTTTTTTTTTCTACCTAACATGAAACCAGGGTTTACGAACTCATAAGATGTTATCTTCCAAGCTGCCTAATTTTAAAGCCACTGTGCCGAGAGCATGATCTTATGCTATCAAGCAATGCACGTGTAGGTGTCCCCAAAAAACATTTACATTGATTTTTTTTTTACCGTTAAATTAGTCTATGCACTTCCAAACAGTCATTCTCCGCCCAAATGCTAGGGGTCCACACCATATGCCAAAGTTCCAGACCCTGCCGTTATCTGGCTCAAACGTTGTAAGCAATTTTCGGACATTTCCATATATGAAAGTGGCGGCGCACGAAGCCCAGGAACACATAAATGGCGTCAGCTTACTGGGAACGGACCTCATTTTCTCATTCAAATTTTCAGCGTATCCCTAGTTACTTTTGAATGCGACAGCGGTTAGTTTTGAAACCTTGTCATGTGGTCCGGACCACTGTAGCGCTACGTTTGGCAGGAAACTGAGCGTTCGGCGATGCATAGCTCAGGCTTGCGGTGAAACAAACATTTTTTTTGTGGATACGCTATCCGATATTTTTAAAAGCAGTTCTAATCTTGTTTTTTTAATTACAATTTGAAGATGTACCTTTTACCCAATTTGTTTTTCTCTGCTTTCTCCACGTACATGTCATGCGGCGACGTTTTTTTATAATTACGTTCTTTTTATATATTTCATCGTCAGAAAAAAAAACAAAAAACGTACCTGATAAAACGGAAACCTGTCTTGCACCGCGCCTATACAATGTCTACTTAAAGGGGCACGGAAACGAAATTATTACACTTATTTCGTCGCTCAGATGTCGCCTATGTATGTTGTGCCTGTGGCCCAGAAACACTAGTCTCGACTAGTGCTTCTGGGCTTCCAGCAGAAAGTCAAGAAAACTAATTTCTAAATGAAAACAAAAAAATTTCAAGATTTCGCCTGGTGGCGGTCTGTGAAGCCCCGCCGGAATGCCGTCACGTCATCGGCCTCTAAAAAGCAGCGCCAGTTCGCGGCAGCATGGCTTGCTCGTGGAGTTACTTAGTTCCGGTGAATGTGACTTGGCGGAGGACGTCGTCGAGCTTACTACGTTGTATATGTTAAATCTTCCACAGTGCTTCCGCAACTCGCATTCCACATTATCAAGATCACCGTCCTTTGTACGAGCTTGACCTGGGGATGCGGGGACCTCTGTCAGATCAACCTTACCACTCCGCCTCTCCCCACGTTCAACGTTCTTAGATCTCGGTTCCCAAACGCTGCGGGCTGCAAGCCTAACCAACTTTGAGCCCCCCTTGCTGTCGGGTGAATATTCGTTCAACTGCTTGAGACATAAATAAACTAAAATAAATCAAAATCATTGTTTAGCCTATTTGTAACTGGGCTTTTATTTTTGTGAGCACGTACATTCAAGTGACAGGCAGCAGTGCAGAATAATTTTAGGAAAAGCACTTTTACATGTATTTTTCAGATAGCGTCATAACAGAGTAAACATCAAGTGCCAGGCGAGTACGATAAACGTAACTTTTAAACATTCTGCATTTTTCCACACCCCACCTTATGTCATGAACTCAAATAGTAACATGAACACAAACATGTTTAGTAATCCTGAGCCCTGCACAGCAACCGTATATATAGCTTTTTGCCTCCAAATGTTCTGGAACTGCAACAATGTTCCTGTTTAGCCGTTCAGTTGATTGACTAGGTTTTCAAACAAAACATTAACCCTAAAAAACACAGCATTAATGGATAACCTTGCGGCACTCCTCTTACTCATATAGCATTAAAATGTCCCTGACAGCAACATGAATAACCTGCTTCTAATGTATTGTTAAATATTAAGGCAACCTCCCATCAGCACCCCTGGAGTCAAGGTAGGCTTCCTATAATAACTGCCGCTGTATGGTTCTTATAAAAGATGAGCCAAAGAACCATAGGCAATAAAGACTATGTGGCTTGAGTGTACTCAGATCAGAATCCGCATTATCAACGCCAGTTTCTGCTTGGCCTGGGATGCATCTGATATCAAAAGGAAATATTATGGGTTTTATGCAGGGTTCCGTGTTATCGGAGTTTAATTTTCATAAAATTCGGAGGGTGTTCTTCGGAGTTTATTTTTTGCCCAAAATTTGGAGTTTATCCGTGTTTATTTTTGTTTGATTCCCAATTCTCCAAAATTGGGGGTTTAATTTCGCAGTGTTTCTTATTAAAAATAAATAAATATGCGGGTGTAAAGCGTATGCTGCACAAAAAAAAAAACGCGATTGCATCAATTAATATTTTCTTCACTTATATTTGGTGTTGGTGCAATTACTACTGGCAATAGCAATTTGTCCTACGACAAAAATTGCACACAGCTGTTGCTTCGTTAAATGTCGATACCTTGGTATCGACATTTATCGAAGCAACAGCTGTGTGCAATTTTTGTCGTAGGACAAATTGCTATTGCCAGTAGTAATTGAATTAAAATCAATAAACTCGTGGAGGTAGTCGTTGGGAAGCTTGCATTCATTCCATACTATTCCATCGACATACAGTGCGGTCGCACGACGTAGAGTGGTAAAGGATATAATAGATAAGCTTCAACTGTCACCCTTGCCACAGGAGACACTTTATTTTTCAGTCTTTTACATGAGTCCCCACACTAAAATCTGTCCCTTTCTCCACTTTATGTAATCTATATCGTCCATAAATTTAACTGTTACAAAAACACAACCTCTCCTTCCTCTAAAGCACAAATAGTATGACCCAAACTAGAAACATAAAAAGTCACTTTTGTCTTGACCGGAAAGTATAATGACCTGTTGTCCTGATCGAAATTTGAAACAAATGTGTGGTGGCATTTTTTCAGGACCAGTGACTCTACGCGCTGATCAAATCATCAATCGTAAAATACTTCTGTGTGTGTTTGTGGGTGTGTGTGTGGGGAGGGGGATGGCACATCGAAATTCGGATTTCATTTGATAAATCCGAATTGACCAAATTTTACCAGCGGGTGTTTTTCGGAGTTTTCCGGATTTATCCTAAAACACGGAACCCTAGTTTTATGCCGCAATACAATTGCAACAACTGCCCCATACTCCACAAAAGAAAACACCCAGGTTTTGCACCCTAAAAGGGAGTTTTGGAATAACGTACGCAGTTTTAGCGCACGCTTTCGCTAAATTTAGAGCTTGTGTGAGAGCACCTTACGCAAGAGTGTTTTAGAAGAGCCTTTCTCCACAGCGACAGAAAAGCCGAAGCATCTAGCGTTGATGCAGTAACAATTTTTATTTCACACACGAAATGCTTTAACTCGAGAAAAAAAATTACAGGACACTTAAGACTACTTATGTGTAGGAATGCAAAAACATTCACACACGCAGCGCATTCCTGCAAGCAGCGCGCCACGTGTTTCTTTTTCACACGGCACTCCGGCGGTTACATCAAGCTCCCCCCCCCGCCCCTCTGCGCAGGCGCGGCGCCCCCGCCGGCTCCACGGCTTCCGCGACGAAGCATCTGCGTTGCTGCGCTTTTCTTTGTGTTTTATTTCGGAGGCGCGTCCGCTCTGACCTTGAGCACCCCGTCGGCTTCCGTGACGAAGCATCTGCGTTGCTCTGCTATTCTTTGTGTTTTATTTCTGTGGCGTGTCCGCTTTGACCTTGAACGGCGTGTGCTTAACGATGTATTTTTATGGTCATCTTTCGGGCACAACGCCTACGCCTTTTCGCGTAATGGGACATACTATTGGGCTTTCGCCTTAAAACATTTTGTTTGTTCACGGTAACAATTCGAATTTGTTTAAATATGATAATGTAATGGGAGCGGTCGACCGGTCGTATCCGCTTTCGTCATCTCGGCATGAGAGGTATCGTGTATTGAGCTCCCTCCACACACCAGGCTTCGCCGAGAAACGTTCGCGGGTCGCAAGCAGCAAGTTGCCGGCGATCGTTGCCCACCTTGCTGGGTCTTCCCAAACGTTTCTGACGTGCACCTCCCGTTGGAGTGCAACGTCGTCCTGCACTTTAAGAAAAAAATGGAAGAAGGTAGCAACGGCGCGTCTTCCTCCCTTCTACTGACGCACCCCCAAGCGGACACGAGAAAAAGGGAGGAACGAGACGTTTTTCTCCTTCACCAGGCAGACGGGAGAAAGCTTCCGCCCTCCCCTTTCATCTTTTTTGGTCTCGTTTTTCGAGCAAGTCGTCCACGTTGTTTAATAAATGTTGTTCAGTTGATTGTGCTTCAGCGTTAGCGAAGGCCGCCTGTAATTCCGTCTCCCAGTCCGAACGTGCCGAACGTTTCGGTTGCATTGACCTTTTTACAACTAATTTTATCAAACGAGCAAACGAAGCCGCTAGAAATTACGAAGTTCCGGAGCAGTGCCAGCAGCGCTCCGTACACTGGGCTAAGATGGCCGTCTCCAGATTGCGGAACACACGCGGATCCACGCGGGCCACGCGGAACGATGTGTCGACGTTGACGGCGTTCTGGAAATCGCAGAAACTGCGTCCAAGACAAGCAGGTTTTGCTGCCGGGTGTCTTCTGTGCTGAGTCAGGTTCTGTTTTCCGATGCCGAGAGCCAACTGGCAGTCAATGTGGTTCTTTATTTCTGCGTGTCAGCAATTTTTCTTTATTTCTTTATTTTATTTCTTTCTTGTGTCCAGGAACAGCCGAAGCCTGAATGCTGGTACACACAAAAACACTGTACAAAAAGGAAACACAAAAACATTTATCCTAATAAAGCTGAATGTTTAGGGCATTTTTAAAGGAGGGTTCACTGCCGAAAATATCAATCTCCGAGCTAAGTGTATTAAAACCATTTTGAATACGCAACATGGGGGAAAGGGAACAAAGGTTTTGTACATAGAACGTGTTGCGGTTGCGACTGCTCACGCGTGGAACGGATAAAGAGAGCAGAGACACAAGTTCAGAACAACTTAATGTTCCATGCACAGCTTTGTGCAAAAATACATAATCCCGAAAATTTCGCCGAGCTACCAATGTCTGCAAATTCATCCTGTGCAACATTGACTCGTGACAAAAAAAAATTCGGCGACCGTAATAACGGTCGTCGAATAGCACCAACATCGCGATGGAAGTGTTGTGCGTTGGGAACAGAAGACTGGAATTATCACCGATGTGACCGTGTGCTCGCGTATCAGTGGTGTAACAACAAGATGAGATGACGTAAACTGCCAGGCATTGATGCCGCTGGTCGGGCCGGGATCGGGGGGAGGGGGGGGGGGGGGGAGGGGGCGGGGTGTCTCAGATTGACATTCCGATTTACATTAAAAAGTTTAAGACCACTTGAAGGATTACGATGCAATCGATCGACCTGCGGATTGTCATGTAACGCTGGTCTGAACCGTATAGCTCCCATCGTACAAAGGCCAATGTGACTGTCGTCTGCGATGTCCAGTTTTCTCCTCCCGAGAGAGATTGCGCTCTGGGAAAAGGACTGAACAGTATGGAAATACGCTAAGCCGTTGACGCTAAGCTAGCATTTTTAAGCAGACTGCAGCACTAGTAATGATAACAATTGCTACGTATTTCTGTGCGTGTGTATACTCTGTGCATGCTGTACAAATTTGCGACACCGCGGGCCTGTCGGTACGGGCTACGGGGCTACACGGTGCCGCTACTCTCCCGAGCGTAATAAATACTATTTTCGTTATTTTATTTGATGAAACCGTTTTTAGAAATGAAAACTCCGTTTTCGTTTAGTTTTGCTACTCCGTAATTTTATCAAAGTGTCTGTATCTTTTTTGTTATTAATTCATACAAAAAAATGAAAAAAAGAAACTAGGTTTAATCACGAATAACGCTGCTTTTAGACCCCCTGGGCCAGCGTCCTAGGGCTAGAAACGGTGCCGCTACTCTCCCGAGCGTAATAAATACTATTTTCGTTATTTTATTTGATGAAACCGTTTTTAGAAATGAAAACTCCGTTTTCGTTTAGTTTTGTTACTCCGTAATTTTATCAGAGTGTCTGTATCTTTTTTGTTATTAATTCATAACAAAAAAAAAACTAGGTTTAATTACGAATAACGCTGCTTTTAGACCCCCTGGGCCAGCGTCCTAGGGCTAGAAACCTGGTGCAGACTTGGGAACCAGCGCTCCGTTTCAGCACCTATTCGAGTGCTTACGAATTTTACTTCTATACAATTTTAAAGAAGACCTAAAAGTTCTCTATTCAACATGTCAGTATTCATACATATTAATTCTTGTAGATGCATATAAGGCCTCTGGAGTCAACATCAAATCTAAGAAAAGAGTCAAGCATTTGCAGGTTATTTCAGTAAAAGGGAATGAGGCAAAAAATAATTCAAATCTCATTCAGAGAACAATGCAAAACAAGCGAATGCGAGATCAAAATCTCCATGAAAATACGCAAGCATAGATGACTTTAAAAAGAGCCAAATCAGTGACAATTTTATTCATTTCACAAAACTGCCAGCCAAGTAAAAGGCCACGGCAGGAGTATGCACTACAAGTGAAACACATGCCGAGTACATAACAAAATAGATCACGGAATGAAAAAAGAAGATAAATGACACGGAGACACACCATACACCATCAAAATGCTTTCTTAACACTTCACGAATGTGCAGGTAGTTTTACTGACAGGTGCAGTTACTTTTACACATAAAATGCTGTTACTGGTACGGTACACCTGAAGACAAAAAATTGGACAAACCTCATGGAGTTAAACATCGAGCTGCTTGATGAGACGGGTCTGCAGGTATCTGACTTCAGATGCATACTCAAGATAAGGATGCACGAGTGTGTTATATACTGCAAGTTTGACTCACCTTGTATGCTAAAGAATCCATCAGCTTGTGCATTATGCCCTGACACGAACTTGAAGACCTGGAGATGCCAATGAAGTGTGCGTTCTACACGCAAAAGGTACCCCATTCCCCAGTACCACATTGAAACCATGGGAACCCCAAGAAAGATTAATACTAAAAACTTTCTCGAGGATGCCTTTACTCCATGCAGTCTTCTTCATAGTGGACTTTTCGAGACACCTAAGTTTATCTGCAACGAGAAACCGCTTAAGTCAAAATTTTAAATTGTTTTTTTTTTCACGTTGCAACTGATACTCCTGTCGTTGCGCCAATATCAGTTTTATCTGCATTGAATATAGTTGTCTTTGTAGCTCTTTCTTATTCATCAGTATACCAGAAAGACTGGCATTCTTATGATACTACCAGATGCCAAGTGTAAACAGTGTGCCTGAAAAAGAAAAAAAAAAGATTATTATTTAGTCTTGTCAAGTGGCTAACAGTGAGACAATAAGATCGGATGCAAGTAACAGTAGCTGTCTGCACTCTGCCAGGAAATAAACAGCAGTCGAAAATGAAAACTCATCAGCTGTTGCTGCGGCAATCTGCCCAGGACAAGCTGGAGAAGCAAGGGCCTGTAGGGCGCTGCTCAGACCTTGTTCAGGCAGCCATGGGACGGTACACACATCTAGAATTAATAAATGAACAGAGATGACAGTTGTTGTAGGTGTGCCTCGGTCGACCTGGAACAGTATCATTGTGCTATACTCACCAGCAGCTTCGGGGGGGGGGGGGGGGGGGGGGGGGTGTTGCCGAACCCGGTTGCTCTAGGGAAGCTCGGAAAGTTAGGTTCTGTGCAGCACCGCTTGGAACTTGCTGGGAGGCCTCAGGAGGACACACTGGCCTAGAATCGACAAAGGCGGCAGTAGTGGTAGGTGAGCCTCAGTTCACCTGGAAAGAGTGTCGGACTGCCAAACTCACCAACAGCTGCGGTCACTGCGGCAGATTGCCCCGAGGGAAAAGCTCCGCTTGGACCTTGCTGAGAGCCCTCGGGAGGACACACACTCCTAGAATGGACAGAGATGGCACTAGTGGTAGGTGTGCCTCGGTGGATCAAGAAACAGTATCGGACAGCCAAACTAAAGAGCAGCTGCGGCTGCTGCAGCAGTCTGTTCTGGGGATGTTTCAGTACTATGGGCATTGCCCTGTGGTGTACTATTCAGGTTTCGCTGGGGTGCCTCGGGGACTTTAGGGAGCCAACCAAAACAAATAAATGAAACTGCATTTTGTAAAGAAGGCATCCAAAAGCATCACTTTGTGCATCGAATTTGTATTGTAAAACAGACGTGTCTTACTGAAGAAAAAAAAATTATGGTTTGTAAGATGTTGTACATACCCCTTAGATTTCCAGTTCCCTTGCGGTGGTGGTTTACTCTCTTGGTTGAAGGTAACGAAAAAAAGAGTTTGGGAGAGCATCTTTCCTCAACTTTTTGCTCTCCTTTGTTTTGCATGATTAGTGTTTTGAATTGGTCGATACTGAAGTGGTCCTGTAATAGATTGAAGAGATCAGATTTTAGTCGAGAGCACATCATGTAACGCCTCTCAAACGCCCGTTTCTGCAGATCCTAAATTAGCCTGCCAGAGACCTGCACGTAAAATTTGCGCTGGCAAAGCTGCTCGCTCGAGTGTGGGGTTGATCTCAAATGTTTCATTTAATTGCGTGTTTGTTTCTATAAGACGGCGAGCGAAGAAGACCCTATTGACGCTACGAGAGCGAACGCCCTTTGAGCGGGCAAGCACACACGCTCGTCCAGTAAGAGCTTCGTCAGAGAAAACATACTCGTGCTTGTCGCACTGGCTGCGCTCGCACTTATATTGAAACGGAGTATAGATACATCAACATGCTCGGGTCCGCAGCCATGGCAGCGTTGCAAGCTATGTGTGCGAAACAAAGTATGGTACGCGAGCACGTAAGCAATACTTGACGAGAGCGCGTACTCCGCGGCACGCACCCGTAATTGGGAGCGACGCCGATGCCACAAGCACGAGGAGCAGGCCGTTTTGAACGACTTAAAGGGCCCCTGAAAAGAAAAAAAAAGTTTTTTTTTTGTTTTTTTAAACAGTCTGGTTGGGACACGCGTGTCGAAAAATGAATTTTACGCGAAAAAAAATAATCTTTAGAGCAATATTGACGGCGAGAGATTTATTTAAAATTTTGCGCGCAAATTCCATGTCATTCAGCTCGGCTTCTCATTGGTAACGATGGTCATTCAGCTCGGCTTCTCATTGGTAACGATGGTCATTCAAATCAGCTTCTCATTGGCCAATAAAATGAGTGACAGCTTAGATGTTGGTTATAATTTATAAAATCTTCGTGATTTCTTGAAATCGCCTTTTGAATAACATTTTTCTAGGTTTAAGAAACAATCCATCGAATGAACGTCGTAATTGTTTACAAACGTTTTACAAAATCGTAACTTCCGTTCGGATAAAACAACAAACAAAAGCTTCGCCATATTTTTTTTCTGTCATGGTCGCCGTCTTGCAACGCGTCTCGCGTCCTCGGGTGGTTTTATAGTTTTATCGCGTTTATATGTGAAGACCTCCCGAAAAGGGCTTGTTGCTTGTGTTAGTTAGTCATGGCCGATTCACACGACGGACTGATCCGCGGACGGATTGATCACGTGACGACATGTCCGCGGTTCGTCTGTCTCCCAAGCGCATCCACACGAAGGAGACGACGAGCAGACGCCAGCGAGGACGGACCGAACCTGGTCGCCACCCCACAGTGCCGCGAAACTCCAACATCGCACCGTGGCACCGTTGTCCAAGAGAGAAATCGACGTTCGCTACCGCGATAATGAATCGTACGCCGCTGTTACGTGCAGATCGAGACAAAACACCGTTATAGGCTTCGCGCTAAGCGCCACTAGCTTTACTAACCCAAAGCATGAGAGTGACACAGGTATGGTCCTGCTCGAGAAGGGTTCCGCGTAGAAGCGACGAAGTTCTGGGCTCGCGAAGGGGCGTTTTTAGATGCCTTCACGCGCTCCGCGCTTGTGCACAACACTCAAGTTCACCACAGCCCCAAGAGCGGTCTTGCTCGGTGAAATCCTGATTGGACGTGCAAGAATTATCGCGGCGTGCTAGACGAGTTTTGACGGAAGCTTCTTGACGCGGACCTGGAGGAGTACCGGAACCTGCGTCGCGTCAGCCAGACAAAGTTTCTGCAGTTCCCTTCACACGTGGAACGAAACGCCCGACAAAATGAACCAGCGAACGCACAAAACACAACGATGCGGCACTTTTGTTTTGATCGCCCAGAAACAAAATAAGAAAAACAATGTACCGTTGCCAGACTAAACACTTTTCAAGTCAATCTCCCGCCAAAAATCCGCGAGTGAAAAAGGCGCTTGACTAGTCCGCGCGTCCGCGATCCTTGCGCGATCTAGGCGCGGATCGCAGGAATCGGTGACGTGCCGGTCACTTGGTACACGGTCTGCGGACGAAAATCGCGATTCGGTCCGTCGTGTGAATCGGCTGTACGACGCGGTACTGGCGGTACGACGTGCGTCCGGCAGACACAGGAAGTAGCAATGGCTCTCTTACGGGGCGCAGCCAAGCCAGGCAAGCAGCCAAGCCGATCCACTACGAAGAGGCGGGGAGTACCTCTCCTCCTCGCGCCCGAAATGCCGAGAGAGAATATAAGTGGAAAGGAGGTGACTACCGACTAAATTGCGTCTGGCGCAGTCAATATTGCTCTAAATTTTCTTTTTCGCGTAAAATTCATTTTTCGACACGCGTGTCCCAACCAGACTGTTTTGAAAAAACTTTTTTTTTTCTTTTCAGGGGCCCTTTAAGGTCCCTACGCACAGTTGTGCTTGAGAGCGTTTCACTGCGTTGCGACTGCGAGAACGCAGGACATCCATACTTCTTTTGTCGCATGCCAAGAAATGCCTTGAATTGGATTCCACGCTTCATACGAAGCACAGATGTGCCGCCGCGTCTCACTTTCGTTTCTCGACGCAACGCAGTTAAACGCTCTCAAACGCAACGGTGCGTAGAAGCCTTTACTTCCACGGCACGGGCGTTCGTGCATGCCAAGTTCGCAATGTCGTGCTCGCTGTTACATCGCTCGCGTTTACGGTGGAATGGAGTGCATAACTTGCACTGAACAGCTGTCTTTTTGCATGCTGGTGAGCTTTACACAGAGTACCCACTTCGCATAACTTTGCGGCTCCCGTCGGGTTGAAATCGTTTCGACCGATTCGGTGAAGCAAGATCTTTCTCCGAAGTTCATTTTTCGTTCCAGAGGGAACACTGAAAAGCTTTCCGGCCGACTTTTCTACAGGCGCGCAGCAGCCCCTCAGCTGCGGCGTAGCAACATCTTGGGAAATTCATGGCGACCGGAAGTCCAAAACCGAAAGACAGATGTCACGTGACGACTGGCCAATAGTGTGCGCGGTGGCTAGTTCAAAGAATGGCGCCACTTTTCCCAGGAAAGAGGGGCTTTAGCAACAGCGCGCTCGTAGCGCCATCTGTATTCCGACTAATCAACTGAAATAGCTGCCGGCAGCGCCCGTGCGTGCTTTCCTCCGCGCGCCTCGCCATTGGCGCTCCGCAATAGCCCTCCCCCCCCTCTCCCAGGCCCCTCCCCTCTTCTTGGGCCACGCCAGCGACATCAGTACCAGCGCGACCTCGCGAGCACTTTGATACAAATCTTAAAAGTACGTCTCCTCGTCTCCGCAACGGCACATGAACAAGCACAATATTTTGTGATCAGGTGGAACACAAAATCAACTTCCGGGCACAATTTCCAGGCGAGTTTCTGCTGCTGGTTGGAATCGGCGTCGCTTCGAGTTGCAACTTCGGATAGGCGCCCTTTCTCAACCGAGGCCTTTTATCCTTCTTGATATCGCAGTCTTCGAAATGCCTCGAGCACACCACATGGTAATCTGATGGAGTCCAATTAGCCCTCTGTATTTGCTCAAGCCACTTTTTTCTAAGCGACACACCGTCGCTTAAAAAGTGACACACCGTCGCAGATGCGCCCACCGCATCTGAAGACGCAGCACGTTTCCATTTCCCCTCGTAGCGCTGCCCCTTCGACAGCGCCTGATCGGAGCCGACCTCTATATCACAGAGGACAAAAGCGGAACGTTCTTTTCTCTTTCTTTTTTTAACCAGCAACCGCGCGAAGGACTCACGGCTGCAGCCACAGGTGCTACAGCACGTCCGCCATTGCCGACGCCGAGATGTTTACATCAGTGTTGTCAGATTGCCGAACTAGAAAGACCCCACGTCCGCGCCAAAAAGTCCCTGTTTGTCCCTACCCGGGTGTGCAAATATACCTACGGTTGTCCCCACAGGGGAAAAGAAGCTGTATATTATTCGTTTTCCTTATTTGAGTGAGCCTGCCTTCCGTACCTTTCCATGAGCGCGTTACAACTCATTAATTAGCTATTTATTGTTTTACAAACACGACATTGAATATGTTAAAGGAAAAATACAAGTTAATCCAGGTATTCAGTACAACAAAGAACTTATGTGTTTTGTTGCATAACATACACAGTTACTAAAACTTGAACAGTATTTTTAAGAGCACCCAGGTTATAAGGACCTTACGTTAACAAACATGCAACTATAAATTATCTCGCCCGTATTCTGCGCGCTGCCATCTTTGTCTGCTGTGCTGTGGAGCGCTTTCTGAGCATGCGCTCTAGCTCTGTTGTGCCGCGGTATATAAGACGCTGCGCATGTGTCCACAGCTCAGTGACTCAGCATTTTTCACCCTGGTGGGAAACGATAGAAAGGTCTGTAGACCCGCTTTTTTCAGGGACGGTCCGCTCCACAATTGGTTGGTTTGTGCAATCAAATGGCACAGGTATTCGCCAAGCCGAGCTCAGTAGCTCATCGCACTTCGCGAGCCGAACGCCGCGCCCCCAACGAACGCTTCCACTGAGACAAACATTTGGATTGCCGTAACTCGAGCGAGCGTAGCAAGCGCAACAACTCGATGCCCCGGGCCCCCGTTCGGGTGCAAGTGCACCTGAACTCAGCACGCCTCCTCCCCCCCCCCCCCCCCTCCAAAAAAAAAAGAAAAAAAATGCGAAGAGTGACGCTGTTAGCGCGAATGGTGCGAGCGTAGCAGCCCTTCGAGTCTTCTTAAGAAAGTCCCTACAAACTCCTCGAAAGTCAAAATCTGTCCGTATACGTCCCTACAGCGTAAAAAAAACTGCGAATGTCCCTACATCTGACAACACTGATTAATATTCACGACCCTCCCCCCCCCCCCCCACCGCCCCCCCCCCCTCCCCCACCCCAGGAGGCGGAGCTTAGTATAACCTCGTCTCCCACCTTCACACCTCCTTTCTCATGCGCAGAAGACCGAAATGCGCCCACTTGCAAGGCGCTATGGCGGGAGTGTGGCGCCTCGGTTTGCTATTAGCAGGAGCCTTCGGCCTTGCCTCGTCTGCTCGATATTGCTACGATACCTATTACTTCACCACCAAGGTAAGACTGCACGCCGTGAACGTCTAAAAATGTGTCCGTATCTCGACCAGGGGGCACCGTGCAGCGTCCGCAAGATGCTGCGATACAGTGTATAATCTGAAATTAAAAAAAATAATGAATTAAATACAGGGTGTCAAAAAAAAATTACAGGGTTTTTTTTTTACCGTAAAAATAAACTAGGCATCGCTGAACGCTCATTCTCCGCCCAAAGGTAGCCCTAGAGGTCACAATCAGGTGCCAAAGTTTCAGCCCGATCCAATGACTTAATCAAAAGTTATGAGTGATTTTTTGAAACCTTCAATGGGAAAATGGCGGGGCTCTATGGGGCTCTATGGCACCTGAAACCGAAAACGGGCAAAAATGGCCTCCATTTTCCCATTGAAATTTTCAGAAAATCACTTATAACTTTTGATTAAGTCATCGGATCAGGCTGAAACTTTGGCATCTGGTTGTGACCTCTAGCGCTACCTGGTCCTTCAGTCTTCCACGGCATTCGTACCGCCGCGCCCGAGAGTTGATCACAAGTTACGTGGAACGCTGAGAAAGAATAGACAGTTTTAGTGGATCGTACGCTAAAGCCTTGCGTACGCAATAAAATTGCGGGTCGGGAGTGCGCGTGCGCAGAACGCGATAGAAGAGCTAGCGTATTGCGTACGCACGCAACGCTGGGGATTTTGCGTGGCGGGCTAGCGGGCCTTGCGGGACGCTCTCGAGAGATCTCGGACCCAACGAGAGCGCCAGTTTCAAGATGGCGGTTACCTCGACTGGCGCAGCAAGGGCGACGTGGTGTTTTCGAAGTTCTGTGTTACGTGAAATTGCGTGGTGTTCAGCTCGGCAATTCTTTCTGGGACCTACCGCGGTCGAATCAGATCGCCGTGCAGCTGAAGGAGTGCACAGTGACAATGTTCGCCGCTCGCAATGTGCGTCAACGCTGCGATCTGCTCAACGCTAAGCCTATTCGCACAGTTCATCGCCGACGGACGAACGACTCTAAAAGAAATCGCCGAAGTTCTCGCCGCTATGCACTGGACATCAGTAGGTCATGAATTTCATTCCGCGGTAGCATTGATAAAAGCTGCCGTTTCCACGGGACGACTGACGGAGGCTCCGTGATCGAATTTGGCTACGCACTCGTAGCCTCTGTACCCCGCAGAAAAGCGCGCTTGACGAGGCAGCTGCGGCTTGGTTTAATTTGAAATAAAATGATTGGACACGTTTTCATCTTAAATATTTCTTTCTAGGAGCATGATTGCGCTATAAGCACGCGGAATTCTCCGGCTCTAGCAAATTTAACCAAGATCATGCGCGGTATTCACTCGAAAACGTAACGCACAACTAAATTCGGTCCAAGCAGGTCATTTTTAGCGTACGCTATACTATTGCGTATTGCGTACGTAAGAGCCAGCAACGCTATACTAAAACTGTCTAATCACATTACTCTACCGATAGAATGTGCACGAGCAGTGTGCTAGGGAGTCAATCATTAAAGAGGTTAGTGATTAGCTCCATGGGCAAGCAATCTGCACGCGCACGCAGTCAGGCGCCTGAAAAGGCATGATGACCACCAAACGTTAAATATCATAGCGGCTCCACCCTCGCAAAAACGCATCCGCGATGCCTCCCGACTTTTTTCAGGAGGCTCACCTGAAAGAAGTCGGGAGGCACCGCGGGTACGCAAACAATGACACCCTCAAATCCCTCAAATCAATGCGGAGAGCAAGTCGTCTGCTTCTTAGGAGTGGCGTTGACGTCAAAACGACGTCGAGCTCTGATTGGCTTTGATTGAAAGGATAGTGGGCAGACCTCAATGCTAGATGCTTTGGTCCACGCACTATTTTTTTTTTTTTTTTCAATCAGCCAATTAGAACTCGGCGTTCTGACGCCACCGCAACCCCTGTGCAAGAAGCAGACAAACTTGCGCTCCGCTTAAGGGGAAACTGAAGCGGTTCTGTATTTGAGGAAAAACACCTAAATCGCCATTATTTCGCCTCTAGGATCACGAATATCTAGATTATTATTTTTACAAATTGTTGCACGAAGGCTGCAGAAATTGATTTTTAAAGTAACGCTGAAGCCCCTTTTTCCCGGGGTGTGACGTTTTCAGAATTTTCGGAACCCGTACTCTCGCGCAACTTCAGTGCCTGTCAGAGATATGCACGCGCACTCTTGCTATTTTCATAAAAGGTCAGAAAGTGACGTCACGACTGGTGTCAGTGCGAAAAACTACACCTGGCAAGCTTGCAATAGCACGCGCTGCCCACACGAGCGACACGCGATTGGCGGCCCAAAGATCCTAGTATGGCGTAACGACTGGTCGGAGGTTTTTGTGTTTTCCTGCGTTTAGTTACATCTTCGGGGCAAACGAACGTGATATTCAGATTCACGGGATAAAAATACGCCAGAATTCACCTCTAAATCGTTTTTTTTTTTTTTCAAGAAGTGTTTCAGCTTTCCTTTAAAAATTTCGGCGCTTATCTTTTGGTCTGTGTTCGAAGGAGCAGTATCACATCGGACACACCAATATCTTGTTAAAAAAGACACAAAAAGGAATTTTAAAACAAATTAAACGATTAGCACAGAGGACCTGGTGGATATCGATAAAGCCTCGTTTGTAATGCCCGTCTAGGAACCTTGACATGTAGTGACGATAGCTGTCTCGCCTAGAACTATATATGCTTTGAACCTGACGTCATCCCGACAGCTCTACGGCCAACACAAGAGAAGAGGGGAGGGAGGAACTCCCCACTCAACGGGACTCTCTTTTATGTGTCCCAGACGTCGCTATTCTCCCTCTAAAAGATTATGGAAGATTCCCCGGCACTCAAAATTCATACAAAAGCAGCTTTGTGGTTAGTTGCGGTGTCCCGATCGCTGGCGTGCTTCGACCGCTAAGGTGGCTGGAACGGCTAGGGCATCCTGATGACGTCAGCCTCGCCGCAGCTTTGCTCATCCCGAGACAAACTACGTCACGATTGCGCCGGATGTGGCGTGCTCTCCGCTGGCTGCTCTCCGAATCCTTGCCAGAGTGGGCCGCTTATAACAAAAAATACAGTCATCAGGCTCATAATACAAACGTGCGATTGTCATTTACGGGTAATGTGGATCCCATTCAGCCTATTTCTGAACACGACGGGTATACGAGGGGGCGTTCATAAAGTTCGTATTATTGTCACGAAGGAATAGAGATTCAGCAATGAAAGTCGAGTAGGAGTTGAGACTTTCTCTGCTTGTTCGCCACCAAAAGTTACCCACTTTTTTAACCGATGCACCACATGCCGGAAGCCATTGTTATAGAACTCCTCGTTTTGAGTGTTCAGGAATCGCTCCACTTCAGCAAATCACTTGGTCGCGGTCCTTGAAATGCTTCCCTCTTATCTGGCCACACTGGAAGCGTCTGCACCATTTAACCAAAGTGTCATAAACTTGGGCGTTGTCCGCGAACAACGCTCCCAGATTGAAATTAATATCCTTGACATTGCTTCTCTTCAAATGAAAAAAAAAAAAAAAAAAAAACGGATCACTGCATGTGCTTGGCACCGACGGGCGGTGCCATTTTTGTTTCGACTCCCTAGCGGCGTTCAGAGCTACTATACTTCGTCTCACCTTAGCATGGACTAACCGCGAATGCTGTGCTAGCGCGAGCGGCTAGCTTTGACTGCCTTGACTGGAGCACTCGCTGCACGAGCGCTCGTGCAGCCGCCGAGGCTTCATTCGAAGCAACTATCTCGCGCTTTTAGCACGCGCGGCTAACAATAGTCCATACTAACGTGAGACGAAGTATATAGCATGCAATGTTTATACTGTGCGGAAACTAGAGGGACGCTCGCTCATGTTGATGCCTGTTTTGTTCCGTTTTTTTTCAATTTTTTGTGCCGATAATACGAACTTTATGAACGCCCCTCGTATTTCAAATTTCGTTGAAGAATCCCTTTAAGGCTGAGGTCCCACGGTGGCCATCTCGAAAAACCTTAAACTTTGACCCGTAGATGGCGACCCCGACCCGTGTGGAGTTTTAGTGTGGCGTAGTGTGGCGGAGAAACTGTGGTATGGCTCGTGGCACCGATGTTCCGGCTATACACTATTTCACCTTATGAAGTACCGCAGCAAAAGCTACAGGCGCGAGTTCCTTGCTCCAAGGCACATTTCGGCGGCACAAGGGGCAGCTGTCAACACTATGAGCTCGCGCTTCTAGCCTTCGCGGCGGTACAACCAGGCACGTAGCCAGGGGGGGGGGGGGGGGGGGGGAGGGGGCATGGGGCATGGGGCCCGGCCCTCCCCCCCCCCCCCCAGAAATCTTCGATATTGCTGGGGCCTCCTCTCCCCCTCCCCTTCATGCAGCATTTTGTCATGGGCGCCCCCCCCCCCCCCCCCCCCCGAAACAAAATCCTGGAAACGCGCCTGGGTACAACATAAAGTGAAACGGAGTTTAGTCCCCTGTGCACGTTGCACGTTCACCGCGTGCTCTCGCCCGCGTCACGCGGTGCCAGCACTGCCCAGTTTGCTCGACTGCAAAGCAAAGCAAGCTAACCCAGCCAGCTCTTCTATCGGATGATACCAGGCTGGATGGCTTTTATACCCTAATATGGGCTTCTGATTCGTGGTGCACTAATTTCTACATGTTTTTGTGCAAGACATCACTAAGTGAAAAAAAGATCTTGCGGCCTGACTTGTTGATTTTTCGTGAATAGTTACTAAGAAAAATATAGGACGTATGCTAGAAAAGTAGAGACGCTTGACGATTAACTTATCAGAACAATACGATAACAATAGAAAAGCGACTGGATAGTACAGAATACTGCTTCGATGAACAAAAAGTTAGGCCTCAAACTATCTGGGGGTGATTGAACATGTTTCCACGTTCCTTGCCGAGTAACTAGACATTTCACTATTTTTTACGTTCCTTCAACTTGTAGAGTGTTGCCAATGTCTCGTTTGCAGACTTCGTTCAATAGAAGCATGTTGTCCTGCCTGGATATATTCAGTGACATTTCAGTTTTCCGTAAAAAGTTAAGATACCACACAGCAGCCATTTAGCGTGCGTACTTGCCGGGCATCTCTTCCACTGGTCAACTTTATGTTATCTCCTCCATTGATCGGCCATGTTTGTTCGCTTGGTTTTTACTTTTTTTATTGTGTGCACCAAAGTGAAGACCACTGTGGTTGTTTTTCGGCGTATTAAATAGATTTGTTATTATTATTATTATTATTATTATTATTATTATTATTATTATTATTATTATTATTATTATTATTATTATTATTATTATTATTATTATTAAGGCAAAACCCCGAGGCTGCAGAAAAAAACCGATGAGCTTTCTCTGTTGTAACGTCCTTCGTTTTTTTTTTTTTGTGAAAATACCGTTTCCCAGGAAGGCGCTGCATATTGGTTAAATTAAAGTGCCTAGATAAAAGCTGTGCCTACATACAACTGTACTCCTTGAGGTGCAGACTGAGTTATTTTGTTTGGGTAGATCGTTTATCTCTGATTACTATACTCGATGCTTCGCCGCAACCTTTCGCATGCATACCTTATTGCTATTAAAGTGCAGAAAGTACCATTATGTTCTCATTTCAATTCAAACGCAATTTCGGGCCAATATTTTCATTTTTACAAAAATATATAATTTGTGGGTCCATTCTTGAAATAAAAGAAAACGCAAACGGCAAGCTTAATAGATATAATTTGGAGGTTTTTTTTTGTGCTATTTATCATTGAAGAGGCTGAGGCCAGAACTAACGTTTCGCCGACCCAGGCACGTAGACAGGGGAGAGGGGGGCCCATGGGGCCCGGGCCCCCCCCTTCCCCCCCCCCGAAATCTTCCATTTTGCTGGGCCTCCTCTCCCCCCCTCCCCCTCATACAGCATTTTTTCATGGGTGGCCCCCCCCCCCCCCCCCCCCCCGAAACAAAATCCTGGCTACGTGCCTGCTCCGACCTGTCGAGGATCAGAGGTTTGACAGCTCGCTATTTTTCACTTCTCAAGCAACGCAATAAGACTCTTCTCTGATATTTTCAAAATAGATTTCATAATGGTTGTCACGTTCTTGGAGTGGGGTGAAGAAGAAGAAAAGGAGAAGGGCAGCTGAAGACAAACGGAGGGCACGAGGGGTGTGAGTCTCGAGCGGGAACAAGCGAACGCCTGTGGCGGACAGCACTCCTGGCAGCCCAGGCTATGCTTCTGAAAAACCCTGGCCTCGTCCCAGGAAAGGCAACACCGTCGAGCCGGAGTGACCTCCGACTGCGCTCCCGTCAGCTCAGGCTACGCTCCTGAGGGATCCTGGCCCCGTCCCAGGAAGGGCAACACCGTCGAACCGTCGAACCACCATCCCTTGCTGCACTCCTGAGAAACCCTGGCCTCGCCCCAGGAAAGGCATCACCATCAAGCCTGGCGGACGGACGGTTGCCGATCGTCCATCGCCAGCTTGCCGGGCTCAAGGATTTTACCCTGGAAACCGCGGCTCCGACACAAGCGAAAAAGGGTCGGCTTCGCATCCATCGCTACTCAGAAACTTCAAGTGAACTTCAGGTCCCGATTAGACCTTGAGAGGCACCAAACTGATCGTGCTTCTAGAGACCTCCCTTATTTAACTCCAACATTTGTTTCTTTTTATTCGATTTTCTTCACACTCATATTTCTTTGGTGTGGCTGATCAAATTGATTTCTTCCTTCTACTTTCGTGCGTCACTTCAGTACCCAATACGCCCTCGTCTACTTGGAATAACGTGACAATGGTAAATGAAATAAAAATAAAATCTTGTATTTTAAAATAATAAAACACAATGTCTAACAATCACCCCTTGGTGATTTTCGGCAACGTTTTGCAAGTTGTCACGTGAGGACTATTGAAGATGTTTTAATTACCTTGATGTCACTAGAAAGCTCAAATGAAGTGTGTGTTTGTTTGTATGAAATGTAATTTTGATATTATTTGTACAATAAAAATGTCCTTTATACATTTGCTTGATTTACCAAAGTATTATCGTGAGCTATCATAAAATGTAAATAAAATATAGTATTTGTTGTATATAACCGGAAATAAGGCTTGAAGTTTTTAAATGTGCGATGGAAAATGGCAAGCTTTATTGCGGATTAAAATAACCTTTACTTCTAATTACGCAGGATTTCGGATTTTTAGGCATACGGGCAGGGGTGCATCCATACCCCTGCCCGTTTCGATCGGGATGAGTATCGTACCGGCGTGCGGTCGTGTATCACTACTGCGTGGTGCACGTTGAAGACCCCAGGCTAGCGGTTGTACTGCACTGGCTAAATTGCTCATCTACAGCTGAGACACCAGACGCCCACTGAGGCAGACTAACTTCCGGCTGTATTAACATGCATACAACAATTTGCTTTCAACCTCAAATTTCAGCCACCTATCAAAAGATGGCCCAAGTGCGCGTCGTCTGCTAGAGCATAAGTATTTCTTGATATTTAGGACATTTAGTACACTTAAAAAAATACAATCATGAAAAGTGATTTTAATTGGAACGAGAAGAGCTCTAATTAAAGAATCGTTGTTTAATTAGCTGTCCGCTTCTTTGAAACCTCTTCTTGCGTAGTGAATCGAGCTTTAAAATTGTCCCATGATGTCAAATTATTTTAAACAAATCTGAATATGAATACAACCAAAGCAGCCTTACAGATAACCAGCCTAGTTCGTCTAGCATACAGTTTAAAAAGATTAGATCCGATGCTACAACGTGATCTGAGAAAACAAAGAACACGTGAAGGAAAATCTTTGAACTTTTATCATTCTCAAGTAATGCTTACAAAAAAATTACTTCTAGTAATTTGTTTTTTTATGCTGAGTTCCTTTGTTTATTAGGAGCATGCCCTTGAATGTCGTTCCTGCGTTATGATGTAAAGTCGAGTTACGACACTTCAAAATCGTATAAAAAAGGTACTTTTTGAATGTTAAAAACATTCGAGTCTACTAATTAAGAAAAGAAGCTAAATGCAGAACCACACGAGTCCTTCATTTATTCATTAAAAATTAAGAACGCGACTTGGATGCATTTCAAGTCTAGAAACTTTAAATGCGTGGAGGCATGTCTTTGAAAATATCAAAACTTTCACTTTTCGTTTTCTTATTGTGCGTTAAACTTTGAAAAATGCATGTCACATTCTGCACTAAGACATTAAGGATGAATTGGCCATTTATATGCGTAAACAACAAAATACGTGGCATGCGCACAGACGCAACATTTTCACCGCAAACAGGAGCGTTAGCACAACTACCACCGGTATTATAGTTGGAGTCGTGGAACTGCCGCTTTAAGCAGGCTAAGCCATGGGCGAGCAATCGACGGACTGCAAATGTCTGATAGACTTAAAATGTTTCCATAACGGCTTAGCCTGCATAGAGATGCTACAATATTATTGGGAGTTGTGGAAAACCCCCAGTGTCTCCCGATTGCTTTCAGGTCGACCACTTCAGCTACGCCAACAACGACACCTTCCAGATGCGGTATCTGGTGGCGGATCAATACTGGGACCACGACGGGGGTCCCATCTTCTTCTACACGGGCAACGAGGGGGATATAGAAGTATTCGCAAACAACAGTGTAGGTACACGCCTTCACTAATCAATAAACATTTCGCACAGTGTGGCTCGGATATTTAAGCGTTCAGGTGTTTAGCCTTGCTTTGTCAGGAGTACGACCACAAAAACGAGCGTCGCTTGGCAGTGGGCACTACTCTCGGGCGTAAGATTCATTTACAGAACGCTCTGCTCCGAATTCCTGAGAGGAATTTGGTGCAAAACCGTTATACTGAGACTTTAATAAAAACAATTGTTGGCTTGCAACATGTATGCAGTGCTGCGAGGGTGCGAGGTACGGTCACTCACAATGCTGCCCTTTGTGACACCCATTGTAAGCGCATGCAACAGTCGGTCTGTTGTTTTCTGTATACGCCAGCCACATATATCTACATTTCGGGACAAGGAGCATGTATATATGAAGCAAAATTTCTTAGAATCATAACTGCAGAATGTTCTCGGGACTGAGGCACACTGCTGCAAGCAGAGGTCAACAAAATCAAAAATAAATTGTAAGGAGAAAAAGAGCCATTTTGGCTACAATACGATACAATACATTTTATTTTATTTTTTAATACATTTTGCTCTGTACCCACATAAGCCAATAAGGCTTGTGCATGGGACGCGGCAGGTATCTAACAACCAGAATGGTTTTACAGTTTCATCTCGTTTTATGGGTTTAATTAAACAAACAAATTATAAGAAAAGAAGCGGTTCAGACACAGGTACACAGTAACAGGTGGAACCGGCCTCTATTAGGTACACACTGCTATTTACTAATACATCTCAAAGCGTCAAAAATTGCATGCAGATGTTTGCACTCTATCATCTCTTCAGGTAGTTGGTTTAAAACATTTGGCACATAATATTTCTTGTAGCCTCTCTATACTTTGTCTTTATTAATCGTTGAAAACATTTCCTATTTTGTCGTAATGTTCTTTCTTTAACAATTTCTATTTTGCGGTAATTGCTTCAAAAGAATTTTGTGATTATGTCGTATTTCAATTGATCTCTAAAGTAAAATACGCCTAGTTCTTTATGTATATCATCTCTTAAATCGTATCCTTTTTTTGATTTGGCAACCAACACTTCAGAATATCTTTTTTGGAGAGTTTCAACTTTTATTTGCAGATTTGGCACAGTGCCCATAAACAGTTATTACATATTGTATTACAGGTTTTCCTAATGAGTTATAAATCACTTTAAATACAGAATGGGGAACCATATCTTGAATGTGAAATATATAGGCCACCAGTGTCCTTATTTTTTTTTTTTTTTGCATACTTGTTCTATGAGAAAATCCCATTTAAGATGTTGGCTTATATATTTCAAGGTATTTAACTTTTTACATATTTGATTGCTAGGCATGAACAGTTATTACAATTTTTATCCTGCATTTTAATCGGTAATTCAGCTAACAGTATTTTTCTAGGTCTGTAATGAAGATTATTCGAGTTTTAGAACTATTTACGATAACCTGATTTTTACGGCACCCCTGAAACATATTGGGAATGTCTTCTTGTACTTCTCGAACGGCGACTCCATAATTTTTTTTTTTTTGGCGTATGCAGTTACTGTATCATCTGCGAACTGGAATAATTTGCTTGTTAGTTTTACCTGAGCAATCTCATTGACATATAAACTAAACAGTAGAGGGCCCAGAACTGTACCTTGCGGTACTCCTTGTTTTACCCTAATTGCCCTACTATATTTCGATCCTAGTCGCACTATTTGATATCTGTCTAAAAGATAGTTTTGTAACAAGTCGTGTGCTTTTCCCCGAATCCCTATGCTGTACAATCTATCTGATAATCTAGAGTAATTTATCGTTTCAAACGCCCGTGTAAAATCTATAAAACAGCTTACATATATTTTGCACAGTCAAGGTTTTCATATACATAACCAAAGAAATCCTCCAGAAGACCTGAAGTTCCCATTTTCTTTCTGAAACTATATTGCGCGTAAAAAATATATATTATGTTTCGCGATAAAACTCTGAAGTATTTTATTGATGTATTTTTCCATTATATAATTATCTATCGAGAGTATACAAACGGGTCTGTAAGTAAGGAATTTATTTTTCTCGCCCTTCTTGTATATTGGCCGAAAAACAGCTGTCTTAAGTTTTTTTAGGAATGATACCACTTGAGAATATGCAGTTATATAGCTGGATCAGAACTGATTTTAATATATGGATGTGGCATTTAATGTCCCTTGCCCTTATTTGATCGTATCTCACTGCTTGAATGGTTTTGATTTGGTTCACGATTTCAATTAGGTCGTTCTCAGTCATCTCTGAAAAATTGAATCACAGATTCTGATTTTATTAGGTGGCCTTACTGTTGGCATAGAGCAAAGTTTTTCAATTGATTGAACATATTCTGTATTTAATTCATTTGCAAGCGTTTCCATATAACGATAATCTACAAAGTTAACATTAATTACGTCTTCAATCAATTTTTTTTATTTTTTCGCCCTCGCAGTTGATTTACTAGTGACCAGCATATTGTGCTATATCTTTTGTTTCTGATAATTTGGTCCAGTAGTAATTTCTTTTCGTACATCTTATGATGAAAGCCACTTTGTTCCTAGTTGCTCGATGATGTGTTTTATATGTGCTATTATTCGAAAAACGCTTCAAGAGCTCCAGGGCCTTTGTTTTTCCTTTATTAGGCCGTCAATCTCTTACGCTATGCATTCTTTTTGTCCTTTACGTTTTTTATACTACTTTTTTGTGTGATTTTTCATAAATGTATAGTTTTTCTGGATTTTGTTATTTAAAAATTTCTTTCCAGTTGATTTCCTATACCTACTTTTTATTATTAATAAAGTAACTCTCAGCATATGCTTTTCCTGTAGTTTTAAAAAGTTTGAAATAGTTACTGCCACAAAAGAGTGGTGGGCTACTTTCTCTGTGATAACTTGTCCCTCAGATTCCCCTTTTTTTGTCCGTGTATGTATATGATCTATGCATGATTGCGCTAGTATCCCTCTATATACTTCCTCTCTTGTAAAATCCTGTATGATCGGCTCTAGACCGGATAGTACCATGCTGTCAAGGTAATTATTTGTCGTCAGATTCGAGCTATGTGTGTCAATGTTCATGCCACCTACTACAATCATATCAAACTTTATTCACGTTTAACCATTTATTTATGTCATCTATGAATTTACCTTTATAATCTTGTGGTGCACGATACGGACTTAAAACTAAAAATAATTTTCCGTTTTATTTTTTTTTTTTTATTTTCTTTAAGTTTGACGTGAAGAGTTTCTGTTGAGGAGAATGTCACCTTTTTGCTTTTGTTTGTTTTTAATTTCTGATTTAATATGACCATAATTCCACCTCCTTTTCAACCCAACACCTCAAAGTCATCAAGAACAAACAACGTCTTTTCGTCGGGCTTTATATTTGTTTCCCAAAATACAAGAACATCTAACTTGTCTAGGTAACGTTCCACCAAACTGTTAATTTCATTCCAGTGCTTCTTCAGACTGCGGACATTGGCGTGTAAGAAAAGAAAACATAAGTCATCAATAGTAGCGGATACACTTGTCTGCCACTTTGCGAAAGATTAATACGTCTGTCTTCCATTCATTTTGGTTTTATCTTATTTTATCGAGATGATTGTGTGTCTTGATACGAATCGCCCGATAACTGTCCTGTTTTCTTACCTATGTGCAACCACCTCTTTGCCATGCGTAGCGATATCCCAGTGATATAGCTTTTTCTCTAGCTTGGAAACTTTTTTTTAATTTTGGTTCGTTTTTTTTTTTTTTTCAAGTAAATGTTGTTGTTAGAATCTTCCGATCGCAGCTTGTTCTTCTTTTTTTAGCCATTCGTTTCGTCTGCTTCGGTTCAGAAATCGAATCATTATCGGGGGTGTTTTTCCCTTTCTTGATGGAACGCGGTGCACTTCTTGAACGTCCTTTCTTTAATCTCGTTACTTGTAGTTTGTCCGCGATAGAACTGTTTTTCCATTAGGCATTCGTGTTCAGCGACAAGAATACCGTGGACTTCGATGTCTTTTTAACCGTATTGCTCGAGGTTGTTTAGGTCTTGTATCTCGGTCATTTCTGCTTCTTGCACGGTTAGTTTTTTCACGGCCTCGTCATATCTGTCCGACATTCTTTGGACCTTTCTTTCGATTTTTTGTGCAGTTTCTTTTACACTGGCCAACCCGTCGACCTTTTTTTCTAGTGGACCGAGAATCACTAACGTTTGTGCAATCTCTGCAAATGTCTTGTGAATATCACGTTCGCCATGCGATGCATTTGTTTCCAAATCTCATGGTTTCGATCGCTTTCTCGAAATGTGGCATATCTGTCATACCCAGCTCTCTCTCAGGCTAATTGATACTTTTTTTTTTATTTTACTTTATACTCCGGCACGCCAGAGCGATTTCCTAAATGATTGCTGAATCGACATTCAATACATTGTATGACCTTGCCATATACCTCCAAATTTAGATTACAGTTCACACAGATATCATCATTTTCACTCTTTGAAGCCATTCACGATACTAAAACACTCCTCGCAGTCAGCACCCGGGTTTAGAAAAGTGACCTAGTTCAAACTCTGACATAAGATACGCGCCCCGTGTCATACGCGGTTGCTTCTCTTATCAGTTCAATACGGTTTCCCCATATCTGAGTTAAAGTTGTACAGGCAACGAACTCACCTGACTGCGCACTTATGGTCACTTTAATGAACGCAGGGCGTGGTAAATCCCATGTATCATGTTATCACTCGGCAGCCAGTAAAATTCAGAGAAAAAAAAACGCTCATCTTCAGTTACGAATATATGAAAGGATAAAACATCGAAGATGGGAAAATACTTTCATGTATTCGTATCTATTCATCAACACGCTCGTCTTCAATCAATACCTTTAGTTACGTAACCCTTTATTCGGCAACTCAATCACAATGTTGCATGTTCTCGGGTTTTTCCTCGCGGTTTTGCCTGCTTATTTCCTCAGCTTCCGCCGTATTTATGTGGTAATATAGAGCTATTATTATTATTATTACAATTCAGGGCGTTCTCGAGAGAATGTCCTCCGTGAGAATGTGCCCTCGCCGCGGTTTGGCATATAATGTGAAAGTTTGAGAACATGACATTCAATGGATCAAGAGAGAATTTGGGAATACAAAAGTTTTCCGTGAGCAACGTCCACCAAGCCTAATATTGTCAAAGCAAGAAATGACGTTAAGGCCGCCTGTAGCATCTATTTTAGTGAAAGAAAACTTGTCAGCAAGAAAAAAAAAAAAGGAAGCAATCTTATATTTCTTGGTGACAAGTGACTTTCAATGATCAAATCCCACGTGCGTCCATAGTGTCATTTCTTGTTTTGACGATGTCAGGCTTGAATGTCGGCTCATATAGTGATATTTCACGTTATATCCCAACCGCTAGAGTCACATTCTCAAGGAGCTTGAGCGATGCAGTGGCGTAGCTAGAACTTTATTTCGGGAGGGGGGGGGGGGAGGGGGGGTCTAATGACATGAATTGCCCCCCCCCCCCCCCAAATGGCGACGCAGGGTGAGCTCGGCGGTGCGGACGCTCACGAAAAGATTAGCGAGGCGCAGTTAAGATGAAACAGTAAAGCTAAACGTGTATTCATTTACAGGAATACGGGCGTGGTGGCTCACTGTTCTACTGTCGTCGTAGTTGCGGCCCGCCAACTTTAAAAGCCTCCTCACAGCACACAACACCCCCCGCTTTTAAAGGTAGCACTGCATTACCGACGCGTGAAGGCCAGACAAAACACAAGGATAGCTATACACCAGTGTCTGCTCTGTTCCATGGGCGCCGCCATGTTTGTTTATGCTGACGCAATGACATGGTAAAAAAAGGGGGGGGGGGGGGCTCTGCCTTTTGCGAGATTCCGTTTTTTGAAGAAACCTTCGCACATATCATAGTGCAAGAACGCCGGAAAGACATAGTCACGAAGCTCCAAGAACAACACCAATGCCAAAAGTGCTGCAAAGAGCGAAAACCTTGTTTTATGCGCAGCCCCTCTCTTCACAAGAGCCTGCGCTTGAGATTATTATTTAAAATTTTTATCGCTGGGGGCTAGGATTTCGGGCAACCTGCAATGCTGTTTGGTTTGGCGCTATCTAGCGACTGAAGCAAGAAACATTGGGTATGTCTCGGAGTGGCAACTGCAATGTTCAAACGTGAGCTATTACTCTGCAGGTGGCGCCGCTATAGCCTAGTGTCTGAAGCAAAAAAAAATTGACCGCATCTCCACGTGGTGAATGATGTTGATTGGGGCGAAGCTCTGGTGGTGCTTGTCTGCGTAGACGCTGAGCCGCAGCCTGCCGAGCCTTTCGTTCGTTTTCATCCATGTCAGAAAGAGAATGTGTGGTATGGAACGTGGTTATATACGCATTTGAGCATTTGACCGCAGCGCCCTCTCGTCTATAAACGTTGAGCCAATGCATGCAAAGTTTAACGCGATTATATACGCATTTGACCGCAGCGGCCTCTCCTGTATAGACGTTGAGCGGCTACATGCAACGTCTCGTCCATGACATCACCAGCTCTTGAGTTACTACCACATCTCAGAGCCCCTACTCGTCCCACAGTCGTGGCGGAGTGGTTAAGGTGATGAACTAGAAATCCATTGGGGTCTCTCCGCACAGGTTCGAATCCTGTCGACTGCAAACATATTTTTACATCATTTTTTTGTTTTATAATTTTCATCATTTCTTTCATCTTTTTTTTTTTTGCCCTACACGAGCACGTGAGCTCACGAGCAGGAGCACGAGCACCGGACGCCGGCCGGACAGATTAACGGACGGACATGGCTAGCCCCTAAGGAGCTTCACCCCTAATACTGGGCAGGCCAGGAACCGTAATCGCATAACATGCAAGTACGGCCAAAGCTGCGGCGTGGCGGGCTAATCGGAACGTGTACGTATCACCGGAGTGCGCTTTTACTGCGAAGAAGTATCAACCTTTTCGCTGCGTCATGCTCCAATATGCGTGAGTTGCCATCGTGTAGTAGTGGATATCGAAGCCGTCGGCACGCAATGGGGGGCTTATCGTTCACCCTTTGCCAAGTTACACCGAGGCAGGGTAACCTTCAGCTCTCACTCTACTGGCGCCACCTGGTGGTCACAAGAAATTAAGCAGCAAAAAAATCTCGATGCTGAAACATTACAGCAACCGTCCTCGCACAAACACTAGAGGCCCATATATAGGGCGAGGGTAATTTTGAACAATCACAAAACCAAAATCTATTATCTATAAAGGTTTAACAAATTCGTGCTACAGAACAAGATGCCGACGGAAAGTGAGTCTTTTCTTTTTTTTCCTAGGCCGCTTTACCTTGCAGTGCGGTCCAAAGGCAGTGTGGTCCAAAGTCGTCAGTCCGAACTCGTCGTTCTGTCACTAGGAGAAATGACGTCACACACCACCCACAAACACGCAAACCGCACGCGCCGAACGTGGCAACGAACTTGAATACGCTTGCGCCTATGCGTAGTGAGAATATGAAAGCTCTTCGAAGTTTCTGATGTTCCGTGCAACGAAAAGATTAATCTAATAACGAATTCCATCGGATGCCTCCTAGACATACAAAGCAGAAAGCAAGACGGACTTCATCGCATCCGTGAGCGACCATCGAGACGTCCGTCTCGATGGAGGGAAATTTCACGAAGTGAAGGGAAGCTTCGCCAAAAATGGAGAAATTTCAGGCGTCCAATGAAAGAGGGAGAAACATGAAACGCCCGTCACGTCTTCGTCACAGGCGGTCGCCTTCTGTCCGCAGGCGCTATTCCCAAACGTCTATCGTCTCCTCAAATCCTAGCGACTTTGCGCGTAACAACGGCGGAAGCTGAGCGCTCGTTCTCTTCACTAGGACGGTTGAAACCATACCTAAGATCGTCCATTTCGAATGAGCGACCGCTCGGTCTAGTGCTTTTGAATGTTCACCGCGACATTGCATGAAGTTCAAGCGGTGGACATCCTGGATATTCTTTGCCGTGAACGCAGGCGGCTGCATCTTAATATGTAGGCGCTTGGCATTAATGAAGTGATCAAGAGAGACGGTAAATTGCTTTCTGAAATAACTAGTCACAGTTACTTTTTTATTCGCGGTAATTTCTAGTCCAAAGCGCGTATTTCTGATCAGTACACAAGGTGTGCCTGAGCGCAGCGCCACTCGTTGCTTAGAGTGCAAATGCTTTTACAATTAATTTAATATTCATTACATCATTGACATTGTTTTATATTATAACCATTTTTGCGTTTTGTTATGTCCACTATAGTTCGATTTAACTATGTATTTCAGTAAAGATAGTTTGTTATACTTTGCCTTGAAATTGCCATCCTTCACCGTTTGTTTCGAAATATAATAATAATAATAATAAAGTTTATTTCCCATTCGATACAGGAATGGAGGAAACAGAGGGAAAAAGCTGTTTAACAGCTTGACGGAGCCCCCTGCTCCCTTACAGTTCCACATGACAGATTGAAATACAAAGCAATAGCAAAAATATCAACATTGTATACAAAAATAGATTACAACCTACCGCAGAAAACTAATATATTCAATTCAAATAAGAAAATAACTGTTGCATTGCGACAGACATTATATCAACGTTTTTGTTTAAGAGGCAATTTAGCAAAGTAGGTAGCATATACTTTAGAGACTGCATGGAGTAGTTGTTATGGCAAAGAGGTACAGCCCAACGTGCCGCCAAACGAGTTGGATAAGAGGTAACATGTTCCCTTAGTTTAGAAAGTTTTGCCAGAATATCCAAGTTTTTTTTTTTTTCTACCTTAAAGCGGACCATAAGTTTATACATATACATATCGAAAACAAATCCGTTCTCTATATATCTGAGACCAAGTTCCGCATCCCATAAAGTAAGCATTAATGAAGAAATATCGACTATTTTATTTATTTCATCATTTTCTACCCAACAAACACTCCTCCCGAAAGCCTATAAGTTGGAGATAGTCCGCGCTCCCCCTTTGCTCCATGCCCCGTGCAAGACCGACTGCGTAAGCAGGGTAGCGAGGGGGCAAGAGGGGGAAGGGGGGGGAGGGGAGTTTGACCCCCGAACCCCTATTACTCCCTCGCGACCCGTGATATCGCCACACGAGTGCAAGTTCGTCTGCTTCGTGCGCAGGGGTTCGTACTGCCGTCAGGACGCCGAGTTCTGATTGGCCCTGACGGAGGGACAGTGGGTGGACCTCAATGCTATTCTCATCTTAGGTCCGAGCGCGGCCGATGTTATGAGCCGAAGGACCAATCACACAGCGTAAAAAGTGCAACGTCATGGCGTGCTCTCTGCGCTTGACTAGCCGGCGGAGGAGCAGTGCACAGAGAGACGGCGAATACCGGCTGGTCCTATCAACTACAGAGAGCACCCCATGATGTTGTGCCCCTTTCGCAGTTTGATTGGCCCTTTGGCTCATAACATCGGCCGCACTCGGACCTAAACTGAAACGAAGTATAGCTGCCTTGAGGACTACCCGCTGTCCTTCCTATCGGAGCCAATCAAAGCTCCGCGTTCTGACGTCACCGCAACCCTTGCTAGCGTTGCTAGATTGCCTCAGTTGTGAAACTCCCGCGGAAGGGGGTACCCCCCCCCCCCCCCCCCCTCACACACTTCAGTCCGCCTCCCATCGTTTGAAGCGCCATCTAGATTTTCGTTTCAAAACTGAGTGTCCCATATAGAATACGGTGGAACGCCATCTAGACGCTGTGCTTCGAGACGTAAGTATTCTGTAGAATACACTGCTGTTAGCACTGCAGCCGTCCGGCGCATCGAACGACGGGAGGCGAGTCGTGGTGAGAGAGGGCGGTATGGTATACTGCTCGTGCAAGCAGCGTGTCTATGAGCAATTCCGTAACTGAGCTAATCTAATAACGTTGACCCCTGCTCAAGAGCCAGACGAACTTGCGCTGCGCATAGTCCCTGACACAGCTTAATAACCGCTGAGAACGGCTTGCTATATATTCACTTCATATTCATGCTTCCGGATTGGCTCTTAGGCGTCCTCATTGAAAAATGCTGCAATCTCATTTGCTGCGGAACGATAATGAGGTGTTTATCTTTAAGCTGTTCATGAGTGTAAAGCTTGGCATCTATCAAGAAGGCACAACCCTCATGTACTATTCCTTACCTTTTTGCCGACATTAAGATACCGCTGGAAGGAAAAACACTTGGTGATAGGCGCTCCTGCTTTCTACCTTATCTGTTATTGCGAAGTACTCTTTAAAAATGGGCGGTTTCTGCATTGATAACTCACTGGACGGCGATTACGAGACGGAATGTCCAACGAGACGGAAGATCCAATAATGGATATTCAGGCACGTTGGACATTCAGGCGCGTTGGACATTACGTCTCGGTTGGACCTTCCGTCTCGTTGGACCTTCAGGCTCGTTGGACATTCAGTCTCGGTTGAATCTTTCGTCTCGATGAACATTCAGGCACGTTGGACATTCCGTCTTGATTGGATCTTCCGTCTCGTTGGACATTCAGGCACGTTGGACATTCCGTCTCGCCTATCACGTGCTAGAATAATTTGCCTTGTTAAATATACAGACTTGTGTGTACATTTAACCCGCGTTCCTGCAGGCATTGCCGTATTTTCGTCATACTAAAATGTCGTGCCACTGAAGCCTATGATGACAGACTGACAGAAAAACATAGAGCAGACACAAATATTCTAACTTCGTCTATAGGAAGGCATGCGCTTATGGCCTGAATGTCCAACGAGACTGAATTTCCAACGAGCCTGAAGGTTCAATCGGTCACGTGACAGGCGAGACGGAATGTACAACGGGACGAAAGATCCAATCGAGACGGAATGTCCAACGTGCCTGAATGTCCAACGAGACGAAAGATCCAACCGAGACGGAATGTCCAACGGGCCTGAATATCCAACGAGTCTCAATATCCAACGGATATGGAATGAACCTTGCATAAAATTTAGAAGATATTTCATTTTTCGAAAAGTAGGATTACTAATAGTTAGGGCGGTGAAAAATGCGTTCGATGGAACGGAGAACCGGACGTTTCAGTGCGGAGATAACGGTACGCGGTCGTTTCGGGACGTGGTCGTTTCAGTACTGGTCTTTTCAGTACCGGGCTTTTTGATGCACGGCTATTTTGGTGTGCCGCTGAGCCTCCCAAATAAAATTAAAATTATGCTCGTGTATTTTGTAGACTTAATAAAACTAAAGCAAAAATATATTTATTGTTTGTTTTATGTATCTAAATATAAAAATAATTTCTATAATTAAAGAAAAATATGACGCGGAAAAGGTCACACGCTACAAGATCAAAGACCGAACTCGTTGACCATTGACAATCGGTCACGCGTTTGCTTTTTAAGAGGTCATAACTCTGGCACGGAAGCAAATGTGGGCTCCACGAGAGTTCTTAGAATCGTTAATCGTGCTTATCCCCAGCCACAGTCTTCTTTCCGTATTGTACGAGTTGCTGCACTTTCCTTATTGGTGTTCCTAGTCGCGCAAAGATGATGTCCCCCGCATGGGAGAAAAACGCGTGATTAAAGTGGTAGTAATATTGCTAGGTCAAGTCGGTGTAGTATGTGTAGTTACACTAAATTGTAGGGTTTTCTTTTTTTTATAAACGAAGGTGAAAGTTTTAGATATTTCTTATTGAACTTCTTGGTCCCCAGAAACAAATATTCGGTCCTCATATGAAAATCAGGGATAAAATACAACGTTCCTTCCATTGCGCCTTTGTGCAGGTAAAGTCCTAAAGTGGTGAGCTTATGTCCGGTGATTGTCTGGAGGATTCGGCACATTGATACTTATCGCGACGATTAGTTTCGCATGCTTCGGCCACCAGAGCGATTGCAGTCGCAGTGAACCATGTGTTAAACAACAAGTAGGCAACCTTAATAATCAATACAATAATTTTTAGGATTGGCTTCCGTCGTTTCTGCTCTTCCTTTTCTGGTCAGTAGTGAGTTTTAGTAGACCGTGTTTCCCCCTCCGCTCAACCCCTCCGCTACTCGGAACTCTACAGCCAAGGCCATCGGCGCGCAGGCGCAGTGGCGGTTTCTTCGTAGCGGAGGGTTAGCGGAGGGGGAAACACGGTCTACTAAAACTCTCTAGTGGCATGCAGCAATCGTACCGATACGCGCCCAGGAAGCATACCGAGGCTACGATCGGATTTGAACTGGTTGTAACTCTATCGCGATTTATTTATATGCTTGAGTCGCGAGTGAACATATTCACGTAGAATACGACTTTTATAATTTTCAACGACTCGGGCACGATTCACTATCGGACCCTTGCAAATCATGAAATCTGCATTTGTCATTCTCTCTTTTTTGAACAGAGGGTCTCATTGTTGACCCCAACTGTCCCCGGCTATCTACACACCCTACCCTAATCAACTCTTTACGACAGTTCGACGAGCGGGCACTTTCGCCCCATTTTCAATTATGCGAATCGGCCTATGGCAAATTGCCCTATTCGACGAATTGTCCTTCTTCCAGTTGTCCAGAGACCAATGGAATTTCGACGAACTGGCCGGATTCGTGGTGCAATACGCTTCCCCTAAAAGAATAGAAAGCGACGTGGAACGATCTATTGTTATATTCACACAGGATGCAGGCTATTGGTACAGCCGGGTGTGAACCTTCTTCTGCACGCCGAGATGGTTGCGTTCGTGTCCTTTATCAAAAGTCAAGCTTTCACGTACCAAGACGTCATCAAATATCTCGACGGGATCGCGAGCTTCGGAGTGCTTCCAGGAGCAAGTTAAAATAAATGGGCTCCTGAAAAACACTATGCATGTTACATGAAAAAAACAAAACAAAACAAATTGCACATTGCGTGATATTAGTATTATAGCTCTAGTCTGGGACATAGCAAACCTACTGGCAGAGAATGCATGCGTGTGATCTACTGACAACTGCAGTGTACATTGAGTAGTAATCTGTTACAAAGATAAAGGAACAAAAATAAAAATTTGTCAAATTCACACAGTTGTTCTGCATTTACTCACGAACTGTCGGGTCACACCCCCAACCACCCCTGTGCATTTATAGGCGCGTTAGATGTAGATTTTTTTTTTTTTTAAGAAGATATCTGTATTTTTTTTTTATTTGCGGGAAATTACGGTTGTGCAAACTGCTGATGCCTCGCACCAACAGTTTTCAGAGCTCCTTTCAAAAATTTATATATTGACTCTGCGCATAGTCAGGGGCGCTGGCGAGCGGTCATGCGTTTACAATATGTAGCTCATCTATAGATCGAAACGGGCAGGGATGAGGACTGAACTAGAAATTCTTGGGATCTGAAGCGCGGCTTTCATAGACGTTCCCCAATTGCGATGCACTAGAACACTCGGACAATGCATCCCCATCATATATTCCAAATTCGCTCATCTATGTCATCGAGACATTCAAAACGTTTGAACTGTCAATATCAAAGGAGCGTTTGGCGTCGTACAATCGCCACCTTTAACGGATTGGTAGATAGCTGCGCATCGGCACTCAGCTAACTAACCATTATGCCTTCCTGTAGATGACATTAGAATATTTGTGTCTGCTCTATGTTTCTCCGTCGGTTCGTCAACATCGGTTTCAGTGTCACGACATTTTAGTATGACGAAAATGCGGCAATGCCTGCAGGGACGCGGATTAAATATACCCATAATCTGTATATTTAACAACACAAATTATTCTAGCACGTGACAGGCGAGACGGAATCTGCAACGTGCCTGAATGTCCAACGAGACGAAAGATCCAATTGAGACGGAATGTACAACGAGCCGGAATGCCCATCGAGACGAAAGATCCAACCGAGACTGAATGTCCAACGACCCTGAATGTCCAACGAGACGGAAGGTCCAACCGAGACGGAATGTCCAACGTACCTGAATGTCCAACGTGCCTGAATATCCATCATTGGATCTTCCGTCTCGTTGGACATTCAGGCTCGTTGGACATTCCGTCTCGAAATCGAAGGCATGATGGTTAGTTAGCTGAGTGCCGATGCGCAGCTATGTCCCAATCGGTTAAAGGTGTCGATTGTACGACCCCAAACGCTCCTTTGATATTGACAGCTCAAATGTTTCGAATGTTTCGATGACATAAGTCAGCCAATTTGAAATATATAATAGGGATGCAGTGTCCGGGTGTTCTAGTGCATCGCAATTGGGGGACGTCTATGAAAGCCGCGCTTCAGATCCCAAGAATTTCTAGTTCAGTCCTCATCCCTGCCCGTTTCGATCTATAGATGAGCTACGTACGGAGACCCGCATTGTAAAATCATGACCGCCTGCCAGTGCCACTGACTATGCGCACATCCAATATTTAAATTTGTGAATAGAGCTTTGGGAGCTGCATGGAGCGAGGCATCAGCGGTTTGCACAAACGTATTTTCCCACTAATAAAAAAAAATATCTTCTCTTTAAAAAGAAAAACAAAATTTCGTCTAACTCGTATATAAATGCACGGGGGGGGGGGGGGAGTGAGAGACCCGACTACCCATGATTAAATCTCAAACAATTGTGTGAATTTAACAAATTTTTATTTTTGTTCGTTTTTCTTTGGAACAGACAACTACTCACTATACACTGCAGTTGCCAGTGGTTTACATACACATGCATTCCCTGTCAGTAGGTTAGTATGGCACAGACTAGAGCGAGAACACAGGTATCACGCAGTACGGAATTTTTTTTTGCATAGGACATGCATAGTGGTTCTCACAAGCCCATGTAATTTAACTTGGTTCTGTAAGCACTTCGAAGCTCGCGATCCTGCCGAGGTAGTTGATGACTTCTTGGTACGTGGGAGCTTGACTGCTGATAAAGGACGCAAACGCATCCATCTCGGCGTGCGGCAGAAGGTTCACACCAGGATGTACCAATAGCCTGCATCCTGTGTGAATATAACAATAGATCGTTCCACGTGGCTTTCTATTCTTGTAGGGGAAGCGAATTGCACCGCGAAGCCGCTCAATTCGTCGAAATTCCATTGGTCTCTGGACAACTGGAAGAAGGACAATTCGGTGAATAGGGCAATTTGCTCTAGGCGAATTCGCAGAATATAGAATCGGGCGAAAGTGCTCGTTTGTCGAACTGTCGAAAAGAGTTGATTAGGGTGAGGTGTGTAGATAGCCGGGGACAGTGAGGGTCAACAGTGACACCCTCCTTCTAAAAAAGAGAGGATCACAAATGCAGTTCTCAGAATTTACAAGGGTCCGATAGTGAATCATCGTACCCGGGTCGTTCAAAATTATAAAAGTTGGGTTCTACGTGAATATGTTCACTCGCGACTCTAGCATGATGGGATTTGGGAAGACCGAGCGAGGGGCTGACCTCCTGATCCTGTGGTCACATGTGCATTTGTTATCTGCGCATATGAATAAATCGCGGTCGCACTGTCGCAGCGGCTCTGTGACAGAGTTACGACCAGTTGAAATCCGATCGCAGCCTCGGTGTGCTACCTGGGCGCGTGTCGGTGCGATTGTCGCATGCCACGTGATCAGAAAAGGCAGAGCTGGAACGGCAGAAGCCAATCCTAAAAAGTATTGTATTAATTATTGAAAGTATCTACTTGTTGCTTAGCACATTGTTCACTGCGACAGCAATCGCTTTGGTGGCCGAAGCATGCGAAACGAATCGTCGCGATAAGCGTCAATGTGCCGGATCCTCCAGACAATCACCGGACAAAAGCTCACCACTTTAGGACATCACCTGCACAAAGGCTTAATGTAAGGAACGTTGCATTTTCTCACTGATTTTGATATGAGGATCGAATTTCTGTTTCTGGGAACCAAGAAGTCCAATCAGAAGTGCTTAAAACCTTCACCTTCGTTTTGTAAAAAAAAAAAGAAAAGAAACTTAGCGTAATTACACATACACTGCACCGACTTGACCTAACAATAATACTAACAATTTAATCAGAAGTTGTTTTTTTTTGTTGTTTTTTTTCCCGAGCGGGGACATCATCTTTGCGTGACTAGGGACACCAATAAGGAAATACAGCAACCCGTACAATACGGAAAGTAGACTGTGACTAGGGATAAGCGCGATTTACGATTCTCAGAACTCTCGTGGACCCAAATTGTTTTCCGCGCCAGAGTTACGACCTTCTAAAAAGCAAACGCGTGATCGATTGTCAATGTATACGAGTTCGGTCTTTGATCTTGTAGCATGTGTGACCTTTTCCACGTCATTTTTAATTATAAAAATTATCTTTATATTTGGATATATAAAACGAACAATAAATGTATTGGTTTTTTGGGGGGGTTTTATGAAGTCTATAATATACACGAGCATAATTTTTATTTTTATTCGGGGGACTTGACAGACGCAACGTCAGCGGGACAAGCTCAGCGGCACACCGAAATAGCCGTGCATCAAAAGCCCGGTACTGAAAAGCCTGGTGCCAAAACGACCACGTACCAAAACGACCGCCCTACCGATATCTACGCACCGAAACGTCCAGTTACCCATTCCATCGAACGCATTTTTCACCGCCGTAACTATCAGTAATCCTACTATTCAGAAATAAAAGAAATATATTCTAAATTTTATGCGCGGTTCATTCCATATCCGTTGGATATTCAGACTCGATGGACATTCAGGCTCGTTGGACATTACGTCTCGGTTGGATCTTCCGCCTCGCTGGACATTCAGGCACGTTGGACATTCCGTCTCGATTGGACCTTTCGTCTCGTTGGACATTCAGACTCAATGAACATTCCGTCTCGACTGGATCTTTCGTCTCGTTGTACATTCCGTATCGCCTGTCACGTGACCGATTGGACATTCAGGCTCGTTGGACATTCAGGCCATAAGCGCTGGACGGCTGCTGCTGCAAGTCGCAGCAGCAGCCGTCCAGTGATCCGACAGTTTGCCTGTCGGATCATGTAAGGCCTTCGGAGACCGCGATAAGGAACTTTCGGGAAGCCTCTTGCTCAAAGCGACTGGGAAATATGGTGATTTTTTGTCCAACCCGAGGTTCGACTAGTTCGGTAAATCTTCAAAAGTTTAGCGAAGTTCGAAGAAGTTCTACATTGATTACCGATGTCTACACAACATAAATGCTAATATACATACTTTTTATCAATGTAAAAAGAATCACATTTTTTTTTGAGAATTATTCAGTCTAGATCATATTTATTTAATTTAAATTCAATTTATTTAATCTATATCAGATTTTTTATTTAAGTAAAATCTATTATTTAAAAAAGGTAAATTTAATTTAAATCCCTGTAGCTATAGAATAGTGATTCCGAATCACTAGATATATTTTCCAATATGGCAGACTGATTGCTAAATTCCTCCAATTTCTGAAAACAATGCGATAAAAGGAATATATACTGCCAGATTTAGAGCACAGTTTAATTAACAACTTTATATTGAGTGAACTTCACCATAGTAGAGCAATAATAGCTAGATTTGTTGTACTAAGCGAAGAAACTTTAGTTGCCTTTTCTGTCGCGATTTGGTTGTCTTGCAATAGAACATTATTTTAGTAGTTTTTCTTGTTGTTTTTTCCATTATTGTTTGCATGTTACCTAATTGACGAACGAAGTGTAGAATAGGAAGAGAGCTCAAAGTACCAATTTGCTCAGAAGATCACTACTGTCGAGACCGGTTATAACGAAGTCGGTTATAACGAAATAGCCGCTAAAGCAAAGCGATCACGATTTCCCATTCCCTTTTGCACTTCGTTATAACCGAAGTCGGTTGTAACGAAATAGCGGATATAGCGAAATGATTTCCGATTCCCGTTGACTTCGTCATAACAGGTCTCGACATTACTCGTGCTCGTGTTCAGCCTGATATAAATCTTTTTTGTGTGATGACTTTTTTAATTTAATTGCAAAGCAAATTCACACAAAAATCAGCTAAAGAAAGACAAACGGTACATAAGTTATTTTCGTGGGAAAGGTTTAGTTTAAATCAGCGGTCTCCAAACGTTTTCGCTATGGGGCCAAATTGTGGACCTGTTGCAGTCTCGAGGGTCGGAAATTAGATGAGACAATATAAAAGATTAAAATACTAAATAAGGGAGCCTAAATAGGCTTTTATATACAAAAATATAAACTAGAGCAAAAAAATGCAATATTTCGCTATTTATGACATTACAAAATAATTGTGATCCCCGAGAACTCACCAGACATGAAAAAGCGCATAGGAACTTTTGCACATTCACACAAAGGTGAAGACTAATGAAAATGATAGATCAGATCAGATCACTATGCACGAACTACATGAGAACGCAAGTGAATTTTTTTTTCATAGTTACGATACATTAAGCAGGGAACTACGAATAGTAATTCTGGTAATGACAATGTACAATAAATAACATGGCGAGAGAACCGGTTTTTCGATGCAGTTTTCTAGGCATGTGCGAATAGGGTAGTTTGCGCTCGAAGCGAATAGTGACTTCGGCCGAATATTTTCGAATCGAATATCGAGGTGCTTCTCCAAGCTTTTCACTACACTGGACCATGCCTAAACGAAAATCCATCTGAACTCATAAAGGTTGTTCCCAAGCTTCCACTTGTCCGTATCTAAGCTAATTGTAATCTTGCTATATTTATGGACTGTAACCTCATAAAGTCCACTGCCTGATATGATGGATGCTTAGGCGATTTGGTGAAGCATATTCTACGGTGACAGCGCAGAGAAGGAATCAGGGACCCCGGAACCGGAGGAAGGGAAGGGGGGGGGGGGGGTGGGGGGGGGGGGCAACGGGGGCTTGAGCACCCGCCGACATTTTCCAAGGGGTGCTGGGCAATATGCTGAGCCCCCCTGCATTTGGCTCAAGGCCTCCCTCTCCCTTAGGGCCGAGTTAAGGTACGGGCTAAGGGAGCTACAGCCCAGGGCCCCAGGGCGCCCCGTGTTAATCCCCGGAAATGTAAAAAAAAAGCTAGTGGGTTTAGTTTGGAATAGCTCAGACCTAAAGGCCCATTCACATTCTTTCGACCGAGGAAGACCGAGAGAGACCAGACCGGATTTTAAGCCTCTTGCGATCTCTTAGGACCAGCTCCGCTGCAGCGCATCCGGTCCTAAGAAGTCGCAGAAGGCATAAAAACCGGTCTGGTCTCTCTCGGTCTTACTCGGTCGCAAGAGTGTGAACGGCGCTTAAAGGAGGAACGAAACTCAGAGGAGCCTCTGGGGCCTGGCTTTCTGACGTCGTGCCCCCCCCCCCCCCCCCCCCCCTCTCTACCTTTTTTTTTTCTCTTTCAACGGGGAAACAGGGATGGCATAAAGTTACCTTATCTATAGACGAGCCGGTGTTTGTGAGCTCGTTGTAAAAAACTGTGCTAGAACAACAAAATGTAAGCGTTGCCTCCCACCCTCCTTGCCGGAGGGAGCGGAACTGTCGACGCTGGCGGTCCCTTTCAGGTCTCTTCTAATTGAAACCAGACGGAAGGACGGCCACGGAGTTCTCTATTGTACTAGGGCCCCCTCGACGCGTTGTAGGGACAATGGTGTGTTGGAAGGCAAGCAAGTGTTGCCGAAGGCTACCCGAGCAGCATACATGCTACACATTATTTTTTGTATATTTTTGGTCTTTTAGCGTAGTTCCATGTGGAATGTTTCCTCCGAAACGACAAGTTTAAAAGGAGCAAAAAGAAATATCAGTGAACGTCCCGAGGCATTAATTTCTAACCACTAACAGGCGTTTCAAGGAGCCAGCTCTTGAAATGTCCCCCAAAAGTTTTCGAGAGGAAATGTAAGCAACTGCTCTGGAGCCCGTGTCTGATCTGCCAGTGCGAGACACCTTTTCTGCCATCGAGTGATATGATCGCTGCAATTTTTTTTACGAGCCTCTGATGTATGCTTTTTTTATTCTTAGCTTAGATCAGGGGTGGCCAAGCTGCGGCTCTTTGGGTGTTAAAGTGTGGCTCGTGGCTCCCTAGTATACCTAAAAAAAAACTCCTTTCCCGCCTCCCTCCCGGTCACATGAGCACTTCCCCAAGAAGAGGAAAGGAATGAGGTTGAAATTGAGACAGGTTGCGGTTTGGTCCTGCGCTACCGCTACCATAAGTACGTACAGTTGGACTGCTTTTGACTCGGATAGATCTAAAGTAGTTCGTTTCATTTATTGGTGTAAAAAAAGTTTGGACCCCCCATCCCTTTTTTTTCTTCCTTTTCTTTTTCGGGCGGGCCTTGGAAGCTTAGTGCTTTTGTTTGCGGCTCTTAGGCCGGGTCAGCCTGGGCACCCCTGGCTTAGAGTTATACGTCTAAACGACTGAGAAGTTCTAAATTACTGAACTTAGAAGAAACAAGACCATTTCCAAAACTAATTGTAGGAGAGGAGTTTGAAAATGCCTCCTTTTCATCTTCATGAAAGATACCCGTGAATGTGCCCAAAATGACAGTGGTTGCTATGTTACAATCACATTCAGTCTTAATTTATTCTTGTATTATTTGTATGCAGAAGTCTGATAGGTTGGGGCACGAGAGTTCAGTTATTCGAAGAGGGTGGGCGAGGCGGTTTGAGCCCTAAATACTTTAACCACCAAGATTACTTCGTTGTATGTTTTGCTTTATTGTTCAAGTCAGTAATTAAACGGGCCATGAAACGATATAGGGTTGGAATGTTGATGAGTTTAAAGAGGCGTACTGGTCCTAGTCTGAACATATGACACACGGTATAGATGGTGATAATAAACCTTCTATAAACAGTAAAATATTGCTCATAGTTGGTTTTTCACCCCCCCCCCCCCACCCCCCATATTTTTTTTCTTTATTTCGACCGCTAGCCCCCTTATGTAAAATACACTTCCGGAGTCGCTGGAAAGAATCACACACCAGATACTCAGAAAGACAAGCACACGCGCTAATGCTGCTTGTCTTTCTGAGTATCTGGTGTGTGATTGTTTCTCTGCGCTGTCACCGTAGAATATGGTGCACTGCCTGCATGGTAGCCAGGATATTATTTCGGGGGGGGGGGGGGGAGGAGCTCAGCGCATTAATCCCCCCCCCCTTTTCCCAATGACGAAGCAGGGAGCTCGGCGGTACGGACGCTTCCGCAAACATTAGGGAGGCGCTGTTAAGATAACACGGGTAAAGCTCCATCGTGATTTTTCAAGACGGAGCAGGCTTCATTTACAGGAATACGGGCGTGGGGGCTCACTGTTCCACTGTCGTCGTAGTTGCGGCCCACCAACTTAAAAAGCTTCCTCACATCACACAACTCCCTCCGCTTTTTGAGCTACCACTGCATTACCAACGCGTGCGGGCCAAACAAAACAAAAGGATCGCTATACTGTCACAAAAAAAAAATTAAGCAGCAAACAAAACAAAACAAAATCTTGACGGTGAACATTTAGAGCAGGCTTACACGCACAGACAGGAGGCAATATTCCAAGCAACCATTAAAATGGCCGAGACAGCGGAAGTTGAAATTCAGATGCCGCGACTAACAAATCGCCGACGCCACCGCTCTAACATTCCCGCTGGGAGCACGAAAGATCATTTTAAGCGCTCCGTGTTCCTATGGATTTCCTGGATCACGCAGTTAGATGGGGGGATTTAAAAAGCACCGGCGTACGTTGCAATTACTTGTGTCGCTTCTGCCTGCAAAGATCTCGGAAAGCGGGGCTGCTCCTGGCGCTGAAGAGTTTTTGGAGCTCTATTCAAGCCAGGTTTCAGTTCCTGAACTCCAATGCGAGCTGCTCATATGGGCTGCCAAATGCAAGAGGGAGAACTGTGAAACGCCCGTCACGTCTGCGCTACAGGTGGTCGCCCTTTGCCCGGAGACCCAATTCCCAAACGTCCATCGCCTCCTCAAGATCCCAGCGACTCTGCCCGTAACAACGACGGAAGCTGAGCGCTCGTTCTCTCCACTACGACGGTTGAAAACATACCTGAGAGCGTCCACTTAATGAGCGACTGGTCGGTCAATAGAGCTTTTGAATGTTCACCGCGACATTGAAGTTCAAGCGGAGGAGGTTTCATTATGTTCGCTATGGTTTGATTGAACTGTGTATTTAGTGAGGCCCCAGAAATGTTTCGAACTATACGTTCTCTATATATCTGAGATCAACTTCCGCATCCCATCGAATAAACGTGAATAAAGAAATATTTCCTATTTTATTTATTTGAGCATTTTCTACCCCACAAACTTTCCTCCCGAAATCATATAAGTTGGAGATAGTCCACGCTCCCCCTTTGCTCCGTGCCCCATGCTAAACCGACTGCGTGAGCAGGGGAACGAGCGGGCTCCCCGGCGGGAGAGGGGGGGGGGGATTTGGCATTTCGGGGGGGGGGGGGGGTTTAACTTCCCAAACCCCCCTGCCTACGGCACTCCTGCATAGGAACGGGAAGTAAACGATGCATTGGACTAAAAATTAAACATATAGAGACGCCCAGCTGTACCTAACTGAGGGGGTTTACAAATCGCCTTGCTATATGCAAATATCCTTTATTAAATCTAGAATTTAAGAAAATAAAAAAGACAATCATGAATGATGTACGTATGTTGTCAGGACATATCTGCCTAACTTGATCTTGCATGACAGCCAAAGTTTAATTCTGAAAATTGCTCTGTAGCGTAGATTTCAACATGCACAAAGTTTATATTAACTGAAGAGCCTTTGTCGTCCTTCGTCTCGAGTTCGATTTATTCTTTTGTGGTCAGAGAAAGTTTGTTTCTTTTTACATACACCACGCGCGCGCGTGCATCATACCGCTTTGAAGGTGGGTTTTCTTTTTAAGAACGTGACTGCCATATTTGTACTTTTCCAAGTGTTGACCGCGGTGGGTTAGCCCCGTTGAGCGCGCTTGTTACCCAGCACCGGTGCCCTGCAGAAAAGCATCACTCGCGAAAGCGAGCTCCGTGGGTGTTGCTTTTCCGCAGTGCACCAGTGCTCGGAAAGAAGCGTGCTCAACGGGGCGAACACATTTCGAAAAATACGAATATCACGGTTCATCTCGATGGGAATATTGAATAGCGTTTTATTCGAAACTATACTATTCGAAATTTCGAATAATCACACAACACTGCAATTTTCTTTCATTCTTTCTGATAACTTCGTTTGCGCCTTTGGCGCGTGCCGCGGCTCCGATCTTTTTGCGAGCGCTGATTTTTGCGCTGGTAGCAGCGGGCTAGGTGGCGGATTGTCACTGCACTGACCGCGTCCATCCGCGGACCGGCCGGAAAGCCTCGGCGGTTCGATTCTGGGCCGGGGGCCGGGGTTTCGAGACCCCTGGCTTTAATCCCAGCAAAACCGGTATGATTTAAATCACGAAATCGATCAACTTTATTATTATTCTTCACCCCGCTTTTGATGTTGTAGCTCGGTGAAACTTGAAACTTTTAGCAAATTCCGACGAAGTTCGACTTAAAAACAGTGTTGCCCGACTTCTACACAAGGCATTTACATTTGGGGAAGAAAATAATTTATGAAGCAGTTTATTTTATAGTTTACAACATGATTTATAATGTTTACATAATTCAAAAGCTAACATGTATTCTTTTAATGGTGTAGTTCGTTTTTTCGGTCGCCTCGGCGCCTCCGGGGCAAAGCGCCGGCCTACGGATCCCCAGGTGGCGGGTTCGAATCCCGGCCTAGATACACGTCGCCTGACCCAGGCTTATTGCGGAGAAGGCGTCCTGTAACTGAGGCTTCGGTTGCACGTCATAGGATCCAACGAAAGGTCAGAATTAATCCTCAGTTCAACGCTGGGGCCTGCCACGTGCCCTTCGTTGTTTTGGCGTGCAGAAAATACCCAAATTGGTGGGTAGTTTATTATCATAAAACAACAAAACCATATAGTCAAATTTTTTTTTTTTTCTCCGCTAGGTGGCGTCAGCCCGTTTTCAATATTCGCGCATGTCCACAGAAATCGAACCTTGGACGAACCTCATTGTTAGAAGTTCGAAGATTCGAAGCTGGTGGAACTCGAACCACGGCAGGCTCGCCTCATCCCTAGCTACGATGTCCAAGAGCGTGTAAATTATCGCGAGGAACAACGGGCAAAAACTGTATTTACCTGGTTCACACGTGAGCCTTGGGTATAGATCAGGGTACTGAAACACGCGGCCCGCGACTCTCTGGGACGCGGCGTGCAAGCATCCCTCGTTTCCATGCCTTGAGCGACCGAATCCGTCATAATAATGGTTTTATATCGTCGATTTGTTTCCGCTCGAAGAGGAGTTCTGCTCATATAACATGTTCAGGCATTTTTCACTAATGCGTTTTCTTTTCGGTGAAGGATTTCTTCGTCTAAATATTTGCTTCAAAGCCCTTTCTCGTGTAAATCAGCCGAAATGGCAATACCACTACTAGGCTACAAGCGCGAGCTGTTTGCTCAAGGAGGCACCGCGGCTGCACAAACTCTCGCTCAGCAAGAGCAACTGCCAAAAAAAAATGAAGCTATGAGTTCGGGCTTCTAGCTGTCAGACAATATCTTTAAAATTAAAGTATTTTCTTATAATGGTTATAAAAATCGTCAGGAAAGAAACAAAACTGTCGTATGAAGGTTTTTTTGTTTGGTTTTTTTCATTGCCTGTTGAGAGGAGTAAATTGTGCAACAGGACAAGGACGGTGTGCTTGCTCTCCTTCTATTGAAAACTGCCAGTACTGAGGTGTGGTGGTGATTTAAACCTTCTTAGGACATCAGGTGTGGGCCCGGAGTAGTCGGATATGCAAATGAAAAGCTAACGATGGCAAGAAGATGCGCTTACAAAAGGAGAAGAACAAGGTTCCTTGTCTAGAAAATCTCAAGGGTGTCGCTGGAATAGCAATGTTGCTTTTTTTGTGTGTTTTTTGTCCCCAGAAAAATGACATATTGATGCCCCCCCACCCACCTTGCCGTTGGCCCTTATTCTTTCGAGGGTGGGCCATATGTCCCCAACACTCAAATGAGTTTGAGGCCCCTGGTATGGATCATTCGAATTTCTCTTTTCAGGGCTTGATGTGGGACTGGGCCCCGGAATTCAAGGCTCTCTTGATTTTCGCTGAACATCGCTACTACGGAAAGTCCATGCCGTACGGAAAAGAATCCTTCAAGGTAGGCGATCCAGTTGGGAACTCATAGCAGAGAAGAAAAAAAATATACGAGCAGCACCTTTTTTTTTTTTTTTTGAAGCAATACAGTATTTGAGGAGTGATCGTTTGAATTTGTTTAGAAGACATCAAACAGTCGTTTCGGGGAGTGGAGAAGATTGTTTATTAATTTTCCCGTTAAATTTAACGGGGAAAATGACATTACGTAACCTGTCCTCACGCGAAGTTTAGCAGAAACAATTTACCACGCGACGATATCACGCAAAATTTTCGCAAAATATCACGCTTGCGCCTTTGCATTTAATTGCATTATAATAAACATTTTCTCGCTAAATTTAGCATGAAAATTGACGTCACGTGATCGAGGTCACGGGGTCAACTGTGTCCGCGAATTCACGACGTCAAGCGATGTCAGGCACGCAATGTGACATCATGTGATGCCAACGTTTTTCCCGCTAAATACAGCGGGAATCTTTTCTGTGACGTCGGTTCCTGTAATATCACTTTTCCCGTTAAATTTAGCGGGGAAATCGACATGTCGCGACGTAGTCACATGACCCGACTTCACGGCGTCAAGTCGGGGTGTCCCGCGATACAATGACGTCTTTCGTGACACGGGTCACGTGGAATAAATTTTCCCGCTAAATTTAGCGGTAAAATGCACGGCCGGACAAACGCACGACGTTCTAGGATTAAAGGGGTCCATTAGAAAGCGTCCTATGCTTTAAAACGACGCGATAAAAAAATTTAAACTAAGATCAATCTTTTCCGTAGGGTCCGAGTCGCCATGGATACCTGACGGTAGAACAGGCCCTTGCGGATTACGCGGATCTGCTGATGCACTTCAAGGCACGTGTCCCAGGAGCTGGAGACAGCAAGGTGGTTTCCTTCGGAGGATCCTACGGAGGCATGCTGGCAGCCTGGTTTCGTCTCAAGTATCCCCACGTGACCACGGCGTAAGTTGGCGCTGCTTCATCACTGGAGTTATTAGTACTTCCGGTGATGATTTTTATTATATAAAATTCAAGTTCTCAGAAAATATTGATTAAGAGTACTCGTGACTGCACACGAGAGTGCTCTCTTCCGTGCTTTTCTAACGACTAGTGCCTTTAACACCGACACCGTGGTGGTGCGTCTCCGACTATTACTTACCGCGTCCTCAAGAATTGTCCCTCGACATTGTTCTTGTGTTATGAATTTTGCGGCTCTCCATTAAGAGTCATAGCAGGAGTGACGTACAATGTTAAAATATAAAAAAGAATGGCATGCCCACAAGAGCGGTCTAAGTAAATATATAAAAAAGCAACATGGACACAAAAGTAATCTAATTAAAAATGTTAATAGCTTTAGTAAATTTGTCAATTGAAGAAAGCGTTAGTTTTATTATCTTGTACTATATCCCGATGATGTCATAGAGATGTCATGCTATCGCCTGTCGCGATCCTGACCGTGGCACAGCAGCAGGGGTGGATATGGCAGACGTCTGTTCCGCCGCAAGTCGCCCTGCAGCCAGGCAGTTAGTGGATACCAAAGTACACACGAGTTGGAACCAAGCTCGTTGGTTGGAACGCCGCGAAGGCAGGGCAACTGTCGAGTCCGTTCCCATTTTCCGCCACCATTTCCACGTCACCAACTGCCAGATTCACGACATCCGACAGCATGGCAAGCCGGCTCCTGTGACGCGATTGGTTGCCACTCCGAAACCGTCTAAAGAGCGATCCAAACCAACGCGTTTTTGTGCGCGTGTAGGTCGTGCGCTTCCCGGAAATTGCGTATTTCATGGCGTTTTTGCTGTTTCCGGTGCCCTTTCTGAGTCGCAACCCAAGGAGGATAGAAGGGTAGGAGAGGGCATGACGTGAGCCGCGTAGCCTCCACAAGCCATGCTTCCTTGACGCCTCGCCTCTTTTTCATTTTCCTCCTTACTCTCCTCACTTATCAGCCCAACATGACCAAATCACGTGACCGTAGCTAGCCTTCGATCTGATCCTTGCAGGCGCGGAAGCCTGCAAGGAATCCTTCTGCAATCAACCATCATCTCGCACGTGACATGTCACGCGAACCAATCTCCAGAGAGATCTGCGGTCATGTTGGGCACAATATCGTTTAAACTTTTTATGACTAGGCTTCACTAATATTGCAACGTGCCCCTTACTAGTACTTATAACCTCCTTGGTCACAACCATGGGCGTTGAATTAGTTTGGATCGCGCTTAAAGGAGCCCTGCAAGGACTTTTTTACTGGTTTTTAATTTGCACCGAACCTCAGCGCACTGAACGTAGTAACTTAATCAGGGACTCCGGAAGTGCATCTTGAGAGGGGGGGAGGGGGGGGGGGGGCTGAAGTCAAACCTTTTTGTTTTTATATATTTTATTCTAGGAAACAAGGACTGGAGCCGATTTTTGTTGTTTCATTTTTTCTTATTGTTTATTAAAAATAAAATATTATTTGCATGAAGTTCCTTACTTAGCATGTACAACCACGTTTCCTGCCTGCTTTATAACAACAGTATTGAGTTTTAGTGGCTCGTAGGCAAGAGCTTTGCGTACGCAATACAATTACGGGTCGGAACGGCGCACGCGTACAACGCAATATTGCGTTTTGCACATGCACCTTCCGACTCTCAAAGCTTTTACTTATGATCCACTAAAACTCTCTAATATCGCGAAAACGCTTATGCATAGTGCTTCAGGCGATTTCAAAATCCCTACAAGGATACACCACATTGCAAAATTGAGTTTGCGGAGAATCACGTTTATTGTTCCTCAAATGTTCATCCAAAAAGACATCCTCGCTATGAAATGAACGAGTAAGCCAAGAGAATTACGCATACGCAATTACATCTTAATACATATTTAGAAAATGTGCACAAAAGCGTTATGAAGGAAACAGATCCATATATGGGCAAGGACATGTGTGTTGATCGTCTCAAGGAAGACCAATGGTCGCTGTTCGCGCAGCAGTTCTGGAGACACATTTCTTGATGCTGTCGTCCAGGTTGAGCTCGGCGGTTCTTCCTTTTTTAATAGCGCAAAATAAGGAGTGGTATTAGCCTCCCCCGACTCATGGGGCTGCGTAAATACGTTTTAATTTGGCGTAAGGCACTAAACGAGCGCTCCTCCGAAGCGACAGATGCAGGCACAGAATGAAGAAGTTCCGTATATTTTACGACTTGGTCCAGGAGGTCATGAATTTCGTCAGATTTTTCCTGTAGTGTCCTCAATATGGTGTCAATTGTGAGGGAATCGAGGTTGCATAAAAGATCCAGGAAAAGTAAAAGCTCCGCAGAGAGTCGGGCCAGATCAAAATCACACGCATGCACTCCTAGGGCCTCTTTCAGGTCATATGTTGTGAACTGTCTTCCCCCGGCGGCGTTAATCGAGGTGCTCTCTAGTTTTACTAGCTGCTTCATACCAGGCTGTTCAAACCGCCGTTGAGTTTCGCTCATAATGCACTCTACAGCCGCAAAGTACTCCTTTCGTAACGCTGCCTTGCAACCAAGTACAACTGGCGTAGAACGTGTGTTGCTCATTTCAAACTTTTTTGGCGGTTTTGTCGGCCTTGCGCTGCGAGGGGTCTTCAAACCTAGCCGCATTGCAGTTGAGCTCGCGCAGTCCCACAATTCGTTCAAACGCGACTTCAGACCGGAGACGGGGCATTTCCTCGCAGAGTCTCTGCAGCCTCTTTGATACCTGCGGCGCGAAACGTTGAGCGTTGCAGTACCCTTGCAAGTTCTTCGCATGGGCCAAACAAAGCTATAGAAATGTTTATTCCTAGCAGCGTTTCGAACCTTTTTAAAAGACTCTCATAACCCTTGAAAATGGCCCTGCTGTTGTCTGCAATTGTATATTCACCTTGTAGCAGCTCGTTCAGTATCTCCTGAACCCTAGCATAGTTTTCAGCGAACATTTTTTGTGACTTCACTCTGACAGTCCACCTTGTTGGGCAAAGCGGAAGGAAGAAGGTTAAAAGCTTGGTCTGCTGGGCAAGTTGGTAATGGACATTCATATTAAAAATAGCGCAAAAAAGACGGGACAAAAAGACAAAGAAGCACACAGGACAAGCGCTAACTGGCAACTAAAGTTTATTGAATGCTTCCAACTCTGCTATCGCCGTGCACGCGCTTAGTCTCGTCTCAACAAAAACACCGCGTACCGCCGGTGATCCGGCCTCTTCCGCCGCCTCGCGGACTGGAGGAATTGCAATAGATGAATAAACAGCTTTGCGTTTCTTCGAAGCAAGAATTGCATTTGAAAGTCCTTCACGGTACTGAGAGTATCGCCAATGATGTCACAGCTACAGCTAGCTTGCTGTAACACGAGATCTAAGCTGTGGTTGCCGCAATGCACATATATGGACGTCGGCTCAGAATCACTAATTTGTTTCTGCACGTCTGAAAAACGGCCGGACATGTTGGCGGCCCCAGTCAAAACAATGGCCACGCAGACTATGCGAATCAAGGCCAAGGCACAAAATCATGTCTCTGATGGTCGAGTACAGAATCTCAGCCCTGCTGTCTGGGATGTTGCACAGGCCAATGAAGTCTTCTCGGACGTCGAGCGTCTTGCTGTCAACCCACCATATACAAAGGGTAAACTGTTCCTCGACAGCTACATCAGTTGTGTCGTCAGCAATGATGCCATAGATCGGAACGGGCTGGACCCCGCTGTATTGCGTGGGCCATGATCTCAACCAGCTAGTTCTGCACATCACCGCTTACCCACTTGTCCCTTTTCTTTATCCACTTTTTCAGGGCGGGAAACATCCCCCGATCTTTCATGAACCAAATCAAGCAAGTGTTCATCATCTTTTGTGCGTCCCATTAGAGCTTGGTCTGTGCGGCAAAGGTAGCGAAGAGAGCTCACTATGACCCGTGTGCCGCCCTGGCTTCTTCCTGTTGCTTGCTGCACTGCTTTGTTAAGAGCTGCGCGACACGAATAACCCTCCACCTCGACAGGCTGTGGTTAAGAGATTCCAAGTAAAACTGGCTCTTTTCATGGCGTTTGAATTTTTCTGTAGCTTTTTTTTTTTAGTTGTTAAAGCGTCTTAACAAAGGCTAGCCCCACTGCACCATATCTGCATCCCCTTTCCTTGAAAAGTAAGCTGCGCTCATGGAACAACACAGCATCGCTCTTGCTGTCACAAGAAAGCCATGGGAATCTTGCGAACCAATCTCGCTGACACGACCTGCTAGTTTTGTTTTTGGGTATGTATTGAGAGCTTCAGCGACTAGTGACACTGACTTTCGATCTATCAGCCTAGTAATTTTAATATTGGAGATGGGGGCTGGGGGGGGGGGAGGGGCGGGGGGACACAGAGTGGAGGGCTCAGCCCCATCCTGAAAAATCTTGGGGGGCTCTGGCCCCCCCTGCCCCTCCGGTTCCGGAGTCCCTGAACTTAATGAAACTTTTCTTTTCTCGAATTTCGCTTTATTTTAAAAGTTGTAGGGAAATTAAAATTACAAAAACAAGCAAAAAAATAACCTCCTTCATGACGTCTTTGGCCACTTGAGTGGCCGTGAACTAGAGGAGGGGTAGTGAGCTCAGCGAGCGCTCACGGCTGCCGCACTCTGTGTCAACGGCTCGAGAGGGCGCCACTAAAGCATGTTCTGGATAGACTGTATGAAGCGGGCAGCCAGGGCGGCTCGCACTGCAGTTGCTGCGCGATTAAACACTAATTCGGCATGACACTTCAGTGGCCACAAACGACAGCAAACACGGGGTAAAGATCAGTTCAGAACGGGAGCCACTTCGCGCTGCCATACTGCCAAATGGCCAACAGCAAGCCAAACCTGCGCCGAAGGCCTTCGGAACGCTCGGAATCGGTCGGATCCTCGAGTCCGTAAACGACCGCAGCGCCGCCGCGTACATCCGCGACCTTCCTACGCTCGCCGCTCGCCGCCGCCTGATCCCACTACCCCTTTCTAGGGGTGTCGCGAACCGCCCGAGGTTCGAGTTCGACCAGGTTCGACTTTTTCGAACTTTTAGTTGAAAATTCGACGAACCTTGTATTGAGGTTCGACTCGTGTGCGCATGCGCGACAGGCTGGCCAGTTGGCTTCGGATTGGATGGTGATGGCTAAGGGATGAATTAAGGGCAGCGCTGATTGGTTATTTCAGTTAATACAGTACAAAAAATTAAGTTATTAACTTCTTCAGTGATTATAATTGGTTTCTTTTAATTGCAACTGTTTATAAAATAAAATAAACCTTTGCATAAAAAAAAAGATTTTTCCAAACGTAGACATGCTTGTATCAAGGTCTGGCCACACTGTCCACAAAGTCGAACCGGTCGAATCTGGGGAAAAGTTCGAAGGTTCGTCGAACCGGTTCGACCCAGTCGAACCCCGAAAGTTCGACCTAAAATTCTGGTTCGACAAAAGTTCGCGACACCCCTACCCCTTTCTAGTATGCGCCGCCTTTTTCACCGCTTGGTGGCGGGTATGTCAACGGGTCATTTCTTGTTTTCGTACTTTATAAACTGCATTTTTTTTTCTGGTCTAAAATACTGAACAAAAACTACTTTCGTAAATAATTGAAACGGTTACGCCACTTATATTTTGTATTTTGACTAAAAGGAAGCTTTTAGCGGCTCTGACTGGTAGTAAGCCCAGGATCAAAGACCTCACATTTTGCGCGCTTTCGGCACCGTGGGTCGCCCCTGTAGGTAGAGGAGGTTTCCGCGTCGTCCGGTTAAAATATGACGCACTGATATTTAGTTACTCTCTCCGTGCCCGCTGGCTTGCCCGAACCCCAAGAGACGTAGAAAGCGCAAAAAAGGTAGACGCTTAAAGCGATTGTCCGGTCAAATTTTGTATTTGAGAAAACAATTGAATACATTGTTATTGCCTTGAGACACATCGTACGTGCAATATCTTAATTTTATATGCCCCTCTGCGTTAGTAATTGAATTTATACTGCTCCAATCGCATTATAGCGTAAACGCTGCTTTTGTTGGCAACATTGAACCTCTGACGTCACAAAACACAAAGCGAGCATTTTTGTCTCGTCATTTGCCTGTTAGTGAACGCCTCAGCGTGCTTCGTTTTTGTTGTTGTGCTCGACTTCTTTCGTGGTTGGGCGAGATTTTTGTTGCGCGGTCGGGTGCCACAATCACCGGGCAGCACATGCGAGCCAAGACATGACGTTCCACACTTTTCCGCGAGACGTGCAGTGACGAGCGAAGTGGATCGTCACCGCGCGTAGGGACTGGGTTCCCCTCAAGACCGAGATCCCGCTTATGCAGCAATCATCTCACAGAAGAGAGCTACGAAATGAGCTCTAAGCGGATAGAAGGCTCGTATGCTGAGGTGTGATGCTGTGCCAACGATATTACACTACGTCCATCTACTCCTCGCCCAAATCGGATCAATCAATTTGATTATGCAGCTAAACTGAAACCAACAGCTAGGCCATCTGGAAACTATGCTAGAAGTTGTATTTAGTACGCGTGCAGCCTGATTCTGTTCGACCCGCGTGTGAAAATGGAGCGTGACTATGATTTACCAAGCTCGTCCAAGTCAAGTGACGACATGCATTTGAACGAGTCGCCGTTTGCCTTCGACCTGCAAACATCGTCTCCAAGGGAACGACCCGCAGCGTCATCACCGATCCAGTGGATCGGCCGACATGTGTACCCAGATGCCGCTTCGTGTACCTAGGTGCCGCTTCAGAGGCGAAATCAGCATCCTTTGCTTTGCAAGCGCCCCTAGTTCGATCGGTGGCCGTCGCAGTTGTGTTTGCACGAAAGGGCAAACGTTTGCTCGAAGCTTATGGCTGTCTGCGAGTAATGTCCTGCTAAAAGGCGTGACTTGTTTTGCACATGCTCGAGAACTGCATTAAAAGAACCGTATTTCAGTAGGGTACAGCCTAGGAGACTATATAATTCAAAACAAAATCCAAGACATCCATCGACCAACGCTTGTTATCTCGACCATTGGACAAACCTTTGCGTTTTGTGACGTCACGCAGCACCTACGGATGTCAGCCATTGACACTGGCGAAACTCGGGGTGCAGTTTCGTACATAGGCTCATGAAAGGTTTAATTAATGACGGGAGATCATATATCAAAATAAAAACGACATTTGTCTACATGAAGGCTCCCTCGCCATAACGAGCATAAGAACTTAAGTACTTCAGGTTTCGACCAGACAATCCCTTTAAATATAATTGCAGGGCCCCCTTAAAGCGCGATCCAAACCAACGCGTTTTTGTGCGCGCGTGGGCCGCGCAGCTCCTGGAAGTTACGTATTTCGTGACGTCGCACTGATTCCGTGCGCCTTCTGGGAGCGCATAAGAAAGTTGCATATTTTCAAATTTTCTTGGAGGCGCAAGAAAACACGCTGTGACGTAGGAGTGCGCTCCTGTATCCCGGCCAATCGGTGGAAGGCACTAGTTCCAGCTCCGCGTTTCTTGGCCGCCTGGCGCAGATGCTCTCTGCTTGGTTGCAAGTATGGCTGTGTCTATGAACATTCCCTGTTTCTGACGCGAGGAAGGTGATTTCTGCAGGCAAAAAGAAGGCAGCTGTGGACGCCCAAGGAAAGACAAAACTGCATTAGGGTCACTTCACCACCAGAGTGCGCTCGCCCGAAGCCGTGCCATCCTATCCAACGCGCATGGCTGTGACTCAGAAAGCGCCCCGGAATCAGCAAAAATGCCACGAAAAACGCAATTTCCGGGAAGCGCACGGCCAACGCGCACGAAAACGCGCCCCCTAGCGCTCCATCCCGCACTCAAGGAATCATGAAACGGTGGTCCTTCAGCTCTCTAGTGATCGGTAATTTCGACCAAATTGATGGTTAGACAGTTTTGAGAGTAATTTAGAGTCACCCTGACCAAGTGTCGTGTAGAGTCAAAGGACCTGTCATATCACTTTTAAAATTTCTCGTCAATGTCAGCGTTTTTTATATGGGCTGTTTATACTCCGACGTTGAGCGCAGTGAACGCAGCGTAGCGCAGAACGCGCGCCTTTCAATGGCCGGCGGCCAGGAACTCGATCTCGGCGACCAATCAGTATCCGTGTGCGCTGCGCTACGCCGGGCCCGTCGACGTTACGTTGGAGTATAAACGTACGTATACTGTGCATGCGGTCCACCTTTTGACCTGGCCGAGCTGCAGAAATCTCTTACAATATTATCATTCTAATGTCGCTTCAAAGACACTGACGTTAAGTTAGAAACGCTGAAAATGCTATAAACAGCCCCGCTCACTCCGAGCTAAATACTGGTTTTGGTTGTGAATTTTCAGCTTTTTAAGCAATTCCTGCTGAAACAACAATCACAAGAATTATAATATTGCAAGAGATTTCTGCAACTCAGTCAGGGTGAAAGTTGGATCGCATGCACAGCATCAAAAAACGCTGACACTGATGAGAAATGTTAAAAGTGATACGACTGTCCCTTGGAATCTACACGACGCTTGTTCTGGGTGACTCCGGATTACTCAAAACTGCGTAACCATCGAACTGGTCCAAATTACCTCTCACTAGGCGGCCGAAGGAACACCGTTCCCATGATTCCTCGGTACGGACCGGGGCGCTTGGGGGATTTCACCCATTGTTGCACGGGCGGGACAGGAAGGTAAACACACCGGTCAAAGCCGCGTTACAGGCACCCTTGGTTCACATATTGGCACCGCCGCCGACCTGTTAGAAAGTCTTCACGCACCGAATTCCATTCACCACAGTGCCCTGGCATCAAGTGCACCCATACTGCAGTTTACGGGGATCACGCCCTGCAACGCCCTCTACGATGTGGTGACAAAGGCCTTCGCCAAAGAATCGAGCCAATGCACTTGTGCAATCCGAACATCTTTCAAAGTCATGAGGAACCAAGCGGCAACAGGTGCGATTATCTTTTTTTCTTTTTTTAACAAGACAATGCGCAACAAGCGCACATTGTCTTGACAGAAGCCCCTCTCGCAAAGCCCTTTGCTCTTCCCCCTTTGGCAGAGAAAAATGCCGGAGATGAGGCAGACGGGAAAATTTGAGCCGGAGTCGCACCGTTCGTGCAAAAGACACGGGTGTTTACTGCATACACAATGACAGAAGTATGAGCGGACATGCCTCAACATGTTCGAAGAACGTCTGCTTCATTCGTATTTACGCTTCAAACATGTCTGCAGAAAGTTCTTGTACAGCGTTACATAACTGTCATCCAAGGAAGGAGCACGCCCGAGTCTCTGCAGACTGTCTTGTTTACGATACACTATTAATGGTGCGACGGTGGCCTCATTCGTAACCTCCAATTAGGATCATCCTTTCCCACGACGTTTTCGAATGCGTCACCTAGCCTCGCTTTAATGGTAAATTAATGTCACAACTAGCATAACCGAGTTTTTTTTTTTGTTTTCATTTGAGCCATTGTTGTACACCTCCCTTTCCCCGGCTCGACCACTTTTCCGCAAACAGAGGAAGGTGCCAAGGCTCTGGAAGAACAGTTCCGTCTGTGTCAGCCGCTCGCCCCCAGCAACTACACGGTGCTCAGGGACTGGCTCGTGGACGTCTACGCCTTCCTTGCTATGGTGAACTACCCGTACGCCAACGAGTTTCTTGGGCCGGTTCCTGGACACCCCGTCAAGGTAACGGCGGCAAACCACTCTCCAGCAGGTATGGTCTCCGCCGACATGAAAGACGCGCTCGGAGCGAGCGGCCGAGACGGCAGCTGGTGGTGGCAACACTGCCATCACTCGCGGCAATATGCCCCTTTTCGAAAGTGTGCGCAATCTATATTTCGTTACACCGAAACTTTGCAAACAGCGGATGCTACGGCCCCCTCGAGACAATTAGAGCGACGGAGGCGTGCAATACCCTGCTTTTCTAACATGCTGATCATTAATCTACACGTCCATTTTCCTCACCGGTGCAGGAGGCGTGCAAGTTTCTCGAGAAGAACTTCACGGACGACCAGTCGCTTCTAGACGGAATTTACCGAGCTATCAGCGTGTTCCAGAATTACACCTGCCAAACCCACTGCAACAATCTGGCCAAGAATGCCGGAACGCTCGACGCTGGCGGTTGGGACTTCCAGGTACTACACACAGCGTTCCTAGTTCCAAGGTGGGGTCGGTGCCAGTCAAGCTAGCAGACGATTATAAAGCCAAACTGCATTTGGCTATAGCATGGAGGTAGGAAGCACACGGAGGCGACATGACGCCATCGGGCGTTCCCATTGACGTGTGGGCGTTCCCATTGACCACGACCTCTACTTCCGGCTTCACTTGGGATTTCCTTGTTTGGCTGGTTTGAGCCGGTATGTTGCCTCCTCTTATTCCTACCTCCATGGGTTGTAGTAAGGAAGGAAACTTCAGACTCTCCCGACAACAAGCCACGCCGAAGACACCGCTCCTCGATTCCTCAATCGTCGCTTTGGCACCATTTCTGAATTTGTTCTGGGAAGCTTTCCAAACTGGGCTCCTTCCCTCCCCATTTACAAAGGCAAAGAGAGAAAGGGAAGGAGCTTCAGTCCTGCTGAAGTAGATTTCGAAGGTTGGTTTTAATAAGAAAATTAGGCGATGAATGTCTTGTATGGGTAGTTTCTTGTCCTTGGCTTATCTTCTCACATCCTCTCACATGGGTACAGTGCAACCCCGCTATAACGATACTGAGAAAACCCGAAATTTCAACCGTTATAACCAACTATCGTCGTATCTGGACTAGAAATTGATCATTTCCAGTGTAGGAACTCTAGAAACTGATCGTTTTAAGTGGTACATTGTTATACAGTCGAATCTCATTAATTCAAACTCTCTTAATTCATGTTAGTTTGAATTATCCTTGCGGATAATTCAAACTAACATGCCGGTCCCGTCCTATGCATCCCTAAGGGAGGAAACTCCCGGTAATTCAAACTTTGCTTTATTCAAACAAATTTGCGCCCCCCCCCCCCCCCCCCGAGTATGAATTAACGAGATTCGACTGTATGTGGTATCGTTAATAGGAATCTGCTCTAACTATCCATCCGTTTCAACTTTTCCTGGCGTCTAGGGCAAGAATGGTACTCCATTTGGGAAATGGAATTATAAGTAGGTAGTTGCCTCCCGGCCACAAATTTTAATGATTATTGCATTCCTGTCGGACATGTCGTCTTATATATCGCTTGTTAGCACATCTACTTGGGTACACAAAAAGGTTTTCACCCCACAGATATGTGAAACGTTAGATTAGTCATTTGTGCGCGGTTTATAAAACATTTCATATAAACGATTATGTACATTCAACCCTGCATTCCAAGAGACCACAGGCTTGGGCACTGAATGTCAGAACGAACAGGGTAAAGGAAGTAAGGATGTCAATCAGCAAGAGAACCCAAACCTATCCCCCACAAAAAATGAAGCGCATATGAAAAATAATAAAGTTATAAATAGAGGTGATTTGCACACACACCTTATGCTTACTCTTTCAGTCGTGCAACGAAATGGTCGTGCCAATCTGCAGCAACGGGAAAACAGACATGTTTTTCGACAATCCCTGGATCATTGAGAATGTCACAGCAAAATGTGAGCAGAAGTTTGGTCTCACTCCCGACGTCAACAAGGCAGCACTCATATTCGGAGGAAAAAATATCTCAGCAGCGTCAAACATCATATTCAGGTAAACACACTTGAAAGTGAAGGTCGCACAACCCGAAACCTTGCAAATGTCAAAGAAATTGGCGAGTTTTCACTAGAATAGTTAACAAAACTGCCAGAGTACGCCCTCATGTGCAACTCTGTGACAAAACCTGACAAAATTTGAAGCAATTGCAGCAAACCAATATGCTTCATCCCTAATAACTCAAACAAAGCGGAGCGCAAGTTCATCTGCTTCTTTTGCAGGGGTCGTGGTAACATCAGAACGCCAAGCTCTAATTGAAGAATAGTGGGTAGACCTCAAAGCAAGCTGCCTTGAGGTCTATTCACTATCCTTCAAATATAGCCTATCGGAGCTCGACGTTCGGATGACACCACAACCCCTGCAAAAGAAGCAGACAAACTTGCACTCCACCTTAGTCTACAGTTGTTGAACACACTTATCAAGAGCCTTGTGGTGTCTCTACATTCTTCATTTATCTTTTTTAACTGCCAACTGCTGCAAAGGTTAATTAAGTGCCTTGTATAAGAAGGACAACCTCTCATAGCTAGAACATTTTTACTTGATCACCATTTTGGCTGAAAAACTGATTGAGGACAATATCAAATGGAGATGTCCAGGATGGTCATTGATTATACCGCAGACGATTCCAGGTTGCAACAGCCTCGATACCTTGCTACGGTTGGTTAAAGCACTCAGCCATCCTATTTTCCGGACTGTAGTTCCCCCCCCCCCAGTGTATATAGTCTGCAGGGGCAAATAGAAGCTGAAAAATAAGTTTTTACTTTAGAATGCCCGCACCTGGTGCAACCTACCCTGGTGGAGTCTGCACATAAAAAATTATCATGCACAGCCCACCCTGAAACTAAACCAGCTTTCTTTGCACTTGTGTTGCTGGCTGCCAAGTACAGCTATTACAGTGATGGAAGTGGCATTTGGCCTTTTGTAACAGGTTCTGTAGCAACCAAAATATTGCTTGGAGCAGATTCTATAGGAAGCAAAATATTGGTTTGGAGCAGCCAGTGATGCTTTTAGAGCAGATGCCGACATCTGTGTAACGTGGCTCAAGTCTGAGTCATCGTGACGTCCCGAACCAAGCCGGTACACGTGACAAGACGCGTCACGCCTCCGCTATATAAGCCGCTGCCTTTCCTGAATAAACCTTTTTTATCCCCCGACGTCTGGCCCGCTTACATGGTGGCAGTGGTGCCCAGCCAGAAAAACAGTCGAGATGTCGACCCCGTCAACACTGCGACTACAGCTGCCGCCACCGAAGCCTTTGGACACCTCAGGCGACACATGACTTGGATGGAAAACGTGGAAGAGTGAGTTTGCATTGTTTTCTACAGCTACGCAACTGAGCAAGCAACCGAAAGAAGTGCAGGCAGCAACGTTGCTGGTGACTATTGGCGAGGAAGGCCGAAAAGCATACAACAGCATCAAGTTTGAGACTGAGGAGGAGAGAAATGATGTTAACACCCTGATTCGTAAATTTGAGGACTTCTACAGACCGGCAACCAATTTGACCTTCCAGGAATTCCACTTTGGGTCAAGGGATCAGAAGGAAGGCGAGGCGTTCAGCGACTGGTCGACATAACTCAGACTTCTAGCAAAAAGCTGTGAATTTGGAGACCTAGAAGAGCGTATCTACGCAGCCGTATTATCCTTGGCATTAGAGATAAGGGCTTGCAGAAGAAACTGATAGCAGAAAATCCGACCTATCAGAAGACCGTCGAAATGTGCCGCGTTCAGGAGCAAGGAAAACAGCAGTTCCGCGAAATAAGTGAATTGGCAGCGCACGACGCCGCAGTGAACACCGTCGCAGCGAGCGTTAAACCCTGCAGTAGGTTTGGTTATACAGTGCACCGTGCCCAAGCTTGTCCCACGCAAGGAAAATCGTGCGAAAAATGCGGAAGGCTCAATCACTTTGCTCAAGCGTGCAAGTCGTCGGAAACTTCGCGAGCAACAAAAGAAAAGAAGGCGAACAAAGAAAAGAAAAATCTTCGGGAACTGCAGCGTCGAAGATGACGAAGATTTTTTCTTGGAGGCTTTATCTATCAACACAATCGCGACAGACCAGTAGAGCGCAACCGTCGAGATAGAGGGTCAGCCAATGACTTGCGAGTTGGACACTGGTGCAAATTGTTGCATTATTTCGCGGCATGACGTGACGAGGCTCCCGGAAAAGCCCCAGAAGCCTGTAACGCTACGCTCACTGCTTTCTTCGGTCACACGACCATGTCGCAGGCCAAAGTAACGCTGCTGCTCTCCGCAAACAACAGGACACACGAAGAAAGATTCTTTGTAGTAGACCACAATGTTCCGGTGACTTTAAGTGGTATAGTTGCCGAACGTCTTGGGTTTATACGCCGTGTGCAGAACGTCCATCTCGAAGAGCTTTACCTGCCAGCGCAACCCTTTGCAGAAGTCTTCAAGGGACTCGGACAGCTGAAGGACGTCGAGTACGCAATGAAGCTCAAGCCCAGCAGCGTGGATGTCGTCGTGCCGGCTAGAAGAGTAGCCGTGGCTCTTCAGGAAAAGGTGAAGGCGGAGCTACAGCGCATGGAGGAGCAAGGCGTCATCGCAAAGGTAACCGAGCCAACAGAATGGTCTAGCCCAGGCACGTATCCAGGGGGGGGGGCATGGGGCCCGGCCCCCCCCCCCGAAATCTTCCATTTTGCTGGGACCTCCTCTCCCCCCTCCCCCTCATACAGCATTTTGTCATGGGCGGCCCCCCCCCCCCCCCCGAAACAAAATCCTGGCTACGTGCCTGGTCTAGCCACATGGTCACAGTTGTTAAAAAGGACAAGATACGGATTTGTCTGGATCCAACAGCACTTAACAAAGCGTTGTTGCGTGAGAACTACCCCATGCCATTGCTAGAGGATGTCGCTCCGCGGCTTGCTGAGGCCAAGTTCTTTTCCACTTTGGATGCCGCGTCCGGATTTTGCCAAATCAAACTCACGGAGGCTAGCATCTAAACTCTGCACGATGAGCACACCGTCCGGGCGCTATCCCTTTCTTCGTATGCCCTTTGGGATTGCTTCTGCGCCGGAAATCTTTCAAGCCGAAACGCACCGACTGCTAGAAGGGTTGCCTTGTGTTGCGGTCGTGATGGGTGATATACTACTGTGGGGAAAAACGAAAGAAGAACACGACTATAACCTGACTCTGCTTTTGATGCAGTGTCGAGAACGCAACCTCAGACTGAACTCCAAGAAGTGCATCTTTTTGCAGCAACAAGTCCGCTACCTGGGACACGTCTTCACAACGCAAGGTCTGCGCCTCGACCCAGAACGGGTGCACGACATCCTGCAGATGCCGGAACCAAAAAACTGTAAGGAGCTTCAAGTTTTGCTCGGCACAATGAATTTCGTGCAGCGCTTTATTCCCAACATGTCAGTCATAACAGCGCCGCTTCGGACCTTGCTACGTAAAGATATGGCATGGGTCTGGACGGAAAAACAGCAAGAAAGCTTTGAAGCATTGCGACAGGCAATGATAAAGGCGCCGGTTCTTTCCTACTTCGACCCAAAAAAAGCCAGTCACGCTCTCGGTTGATGCCAGTCAGTTTGGGGTTGGCGCCGTGCTTATCCAAGAGGGCCACCCTATAGCTTTTTCATCTCGCCCACTCACTGACTCGCAACAGCACAAATTGAAAAAGAGACGTTGCCGATTGTGCATGGCTGCACAAAATTTCACGATTGCATCTTTGGCCAGGCAAGTGTGACAGTGGAAACGGATCACCGTCCCCTCGTACCAATTTTCGATAAGCCGTTGCATCAGTGCCCACTGCGGTTGCGATTGTCCTTGCAACGCTATCCTATCAAATTGCAATACAAGCCGGGGAAAGCAGATGCCCTGTCACGGTTCCCCAGCAAAGTCAAAATGCAAGAAGAAGCCGAACAGTTTCAAGTGAATGTGCTTGACTATGTTTCAGCTTCTGAGCGACGTTTGAAAGATCTACTAGCAGCTACCAAAGAAGATCCTGCGCTCGTCAAGCTTCGTGACTTCGCTGAAACAACCTGGCCAGACAACAAGCAAGCTGTGCCAGAGGCGGTTCGACCATACTGGACATACCGAGAGGAAGTACACACGCAAGATGGTCTGATGTTTTGCAGCAACAAGGTAATCATACCTAGCTCCAAGAAAGTCGAAATCATGCGCCTTCTTCATGCGGCTCACGCGGGAGCGGAAAAGATGAAAGCCCGGGCTAGGACTGTAGTGTTTTGGCCAAACATGTCTGCGGATATAGAGCAATTTTGCATGGCATGCAAGGTTTGTCAGACTCATAAGCCACGGAACGCCAAAATGCCCCTTCTGAGCCATGTTAAGAATGGAACCTTCGGCGACCTTCTTCAGAGTTTCAACGCTGCGGAAACGAGTCATGATCTGTCCGGGACCGTCGCCCGCTTGTTTGGGCCTGCGCGAAACGAGTCCCGACGAGTCCGGGACCGTCACCTGCTTGTCGAGGCCTGAGGAGACAAGTCTCAACGCGTCCGTGACGTCAACGGGACGTGTGTGTGTGCGTGTGGGTTCGTGCGCTCAAGAAAGAGAGAGAGGCATGGCCAAACTGCGGAGGACTTTGGCTGCGTCGCACATGGCGGCGGACTTTGCTGCAACGCACTTGGCGGCGGTTTGCTACGTCGCACCTGCTGCCCTGGCGGAGAGTGCGGAAGAAACGGACCCTACATAAGGCGGAGCGTGAGGCTGCTCCAATGTTCTCTCTGATTTGGTCGACTGTATCGCAACCATGTAATTAAACCGTTCGTTACGTTACCAATTCTCCCACCTCCACTGAACCCCTGGGTTCTTCACTTCGGGGAATGGACGTCGTCAAAGGCCAGGAGGCCTCCGGACGTGCGGCTTAAACCCCGCCTCGAACAACTGGTTGGCAGCGGTTGGGATCGGACCATGCGACATCGTGCTACATCTGTGGGTGAGCGTTTGGACTTGAGATTCGCCGGGCCTCAGATTATGGGTAATTAATTTTGAACTGCTGGGAATCCTTAGGTTTTGACTCGTGCGCTAGGTTTTTGTACAACCACGCGACAAGTTTTAGAACAAAGCCAAAGCTAAAAAGCAGCGATCATGGATCTAAGGAGGTTACTGAGAACAGATTTACTCTGTTTATGTGCAGAATTGGGTGTGGAGGTGGAGCAAAAGATGAAGAAATCTGAGATCAGTAAAGCAATTTCAGAGAGCGCGGAAGCAGAGGAAATTAAAATTGCGTGGAAACTACTTCAGAACGCTAAAAGTGAAGCTGCAGCGAGAGAGGAACGAGAGCAGGAGCAGGCTGCAGCGTGAGAGGAACGAGAGCAGGAGCAGGCTGCAGCAAGAGAGGAACGAGAGCAGGAGCAGGCTGCGTCGAGAGGAACGAGCGCAGGCTGCAGTGAGAAAGGAACGAGCGCAGGCTGCAGCGAGAGAGGAACGAGCAGCGCTAAAAAAGTTGGAGTTAGAAATTGAACAACAGCGATTAAACTCGCAGAACAGTAGAGTTGGGGCTCCGGTACGAACAAGTGAGACCGAGTCGTATCAAATGAAGAAGCTCCGGCAGCCGTTTAAAGTTGTGGAAGACGTGGGCCTATTTTTAGTTAACTTTGAGAGGACATGTGAGAAGTTGAGCTTCGGCCCAAAAACGTGGCCGCAACGGCTTTTGACTTTGTTACCCTGTGAGGCTGCAGAGGTTGTCGCGCGCCTTAGTGCTAGAGACGCGGACGACTACGACAAGGTGAAGTCCAGCCTTTTGAAACGGTACCGCCTTTCTGCCGAGGCGTTCCGTCAAAGGTTTAGAAACGCATCCAAAAAGAGCAGCGAGGGCTGCTCGGAATTTGCGTACGGGCTTAAAACCAATTTGATAGAATGGTTGAAGAGCGAGGAAGTGTACGAAAGCCGAGACAAGGTAGTCGAGTGTGTGTGCCTCGAACAGTTCTTTCGTAGCGTTCCGTAGTCAGTCAAGCTCTGGGTGCAGGACAGGGTAGGAGTCGACTGTGTCGAAAAGGTCGCTGAGCTAGCCGAAGAGTACGCAACGCGTAGAAAGCTGAGCGGAGAGGAAAGCGAACCCGGCCGGAGCGATCAGCGCAAGCTCTTCCAACAGGGAACGGGCTCGCGAGAAAAAAGGCCCGAGAAGCCCGAAACAGGACAAAAGGTCCCAGAAAAGAGCGGAGAGCCCTCGAACGAAGACGAGGCGCGGAAATGCCCAATAGGGCAGTTCGAGGCTAGGAAGCCGTTCCTGTGCTTCAACTGTCAGGAGCCGGGGCACATAGTGGCCAGATGTAAGAAACCGCGCGTTGTGTTCTCGTACGTGAACGGTAGTGACAGGGACCTGAAGCTTCTTCGTCCCTATCTTCACGAGCTCCAGTTAAACGGAAAGCCGTGCAGGGTGCTTCGGGACAGTGCAGCGGCGATGGGCGTTGTTCATCCGTCGTATGTAACGACCTCCGAGTTTACTGGAAAGGTAGTTTGAATCAAGCAGCTGCTCGAAAAGCACAGTGTCTGTCTGCCTATGGCGACAGTAAAGATAACTGGCCCGTTCGGAGAGCTAGTAACCGAGGCGGCTGTCTCGCAAACAGTCCCGTTGGAGTATCTGTATTTGTTTTCTAACCGGTCAGATTTCCTGCTGCACGAAATGGGTCAACAACTGGGAGAAGGACTAGTTCAGTCGAGTACGAGGTCCAAATCGCGTCAGCTCGCCCCTTTGTTAACGAGTGATCCAGAGCCAGAGGCAGCTGACGGGGAGCAAGCACTCCCAGAGTTGGAGGCAGAGAACCGGGAAGAGGGGGAACAGGTGGTAGAACAGCCTGACCTCGTAGCACTAGAAAGCGTACGCCGTCCCAACGAGCCGGCAAAAAAGGCGGAGGAAGACGGATCATTAAAGGATCTCTCGTAGCCACGTAATTTTGATCGTCTGTTGCGAGTAGACAGAGTGTCTTTGACAGCCGAGCAGAACATTGACCCTAGTTTGTCAGGGTTGCGCGATACAGCTCAGGAGATTGCTAGGACCAATGTGACGGGGCATGAAAAAGGCGGATTGTTTTATCGGCGCTATAAGGACCGCATTTTTACTTTTAGAAATCACGTGAAAATCGATCACTATGACTTCAGGGTAAGAAACAGGAAAGGCAAAGTTAACGGCAATGCCGATGGGTTGAGCAGATTTTTCTGACATCACAAAAAGCGGTAGGGATGATCTCAGAGGTCTTCGTCATCCACGGGAATGAGAATCAAAGTGGGGGCACTTCGTTAAAACCCCGAAATGACCTCACAAATTGCGAAGAGTTTTTGTCTTTGGTATTTTGTTCATAGTGACCTCTTTGGAAAAATTAGTTTTGTTTTGGCGACAGCGGGTCTCGATACCCGCAATTGTCCTAAGGTTTTAAATTGCATTGTTTTGGCAAATTTTGGTAATCCGTAATCCAGTTTGGCGGGTCTCAGGCGAATTCCGGGCGTTTGGCTGCGGTGTGGCGTGGTGTGGTGGGGGACGTTTCCGCTGATGCCTCCGTTGTGAGAGGTTTGGGAGTTTGTTTAGTGCTTGCAGTGTCTTCTCAAGGCCTACTCCAAGCCCACCTCTTCAGGCCAGCGATTGTACCACCGGTAATTCGACGTTTCCCTGGCCCCGGAGGTGCTGTTAAGAATGGAACGTTCGGCGACCTTCTTCAGAGTTTCAACGCTGCGGAAACGAGTCACAATCTGTCCGGGACCGTCGCCCGCTTGTCGGGGCCTGCGCGAAACAAGGCCCGACGAGTCCGGGACCGTCACCTGCTTGTCGAGGCCTGCGGAGACAAGTCTCAACGCGTCCGTGACGTCAACGGGACGTGTGTGTGAGCGTGTGGGTTCTTGCGCTCAGGAAAGGGAGAGAGGCATGGCCTAACTGCGGAGGACTTTGGCTGCGTCGCACATGGCGGCGGACTTTGCTGCAACGCACTTGGCGGCGGTTTGCTACGTCGCACCTGCTGCCCTGGCGGAGAGTTAGGAAGAAACGGACTCTATATAAGGCGGAGCGTGAGGCTGCTCCGATGTTCTCTCTGATTTGGTCGACTGTATCGCAACCATGAAATTAAACCGTTCGTTACGTTACCAATTCTCCCACCTCCACTGGACCCCTGGGTTCTTCACTTCGGGGAATGGACGTCGTCAAAGGCCAGGAGGCCTCCGGACGTGCGGCTTAAACCCCGCCTCGAACAGCCATGATGTCCCTACGCTGCCGTGGAAAGTCGTGGGCCTAGACTTCTTCTCCCATGGCGGCCGAGAGTTCGCCGTCATCGTGGGCTTCTATTCCTTTTTCTTTTACATTCGGGAACTAGTACAGCGCACCACCGCGAACTCGGTTAAGACTTGGTGCACGGATATCTTCTCTGTTCACGGACTACCTCTTAGGTTGGTCACCGAACCCGGCCCACCATTCACCAGCAGAGAAATCCGAGATTTCCTAGTGGAGCTAGACATTACCCACGTCACCTTCAGTCCATATCACCCACGCTCCAACGGCATCACAGAAAGAGCAGTACAGGAAGCAAAGAAGCTGCTTAAGGAATGTTCCCTCAAAGTTGCCGACCTTTATTTAGCTCTAATGGAGTGGCGGAACACCCCTCGAGATGACATTCTTAAATCCCCTTCGCTGAGATTGATGGGACGGCAGACACGAACCCTGCTTCCCGTGCCCACGAGCCACCCGGAGCCAGCGACTGTGCCGACCAAGGACGTCCACAACCGACTACAAGAGACCCGCGAACGGCAAAGAAGGTACTACAACCGCGGCGCCAGGGACCTGCCGACGTTGTCACGAGGACAACAGGTCACGACTTACGAACATGGGCTCCTGCTACCGTCCTGCGACAAGCTAACACGCCTCGCTCGATGATGCTGCAGACCGAAGACGGCCGCGAAGTGCGCCGCACCCGGGTGCACCTCCGGGAGGTAGCGGCCCCTCACGACGCGGAACCTCTGTAGCCTCTGGCCCTGCAGGAGGCAGCCCCTGCCACAGCTGGGCCGCCTGGAACCTTGGAAGCCTCCGACGCTCAAGACGTCGCGCAGCCTCCAGAACCTCGGCGAAGTTCAAGAGTACGTCAAGAACCTCGTCGGTAGCCTCTGCCCGAGAGACATTCGGATGGAGGGGAGACGTAGCGTGGCTCAAGTCTGAGTCATTGTGACGTCCCGAACCAAGCCGTTTCACGTGACAAGACACGTCACGCCTCGGCTATATAAGCCGCTGCCTTTCCCGAATAAACCTCTTTCATCACCCGCTGGCTCGCTTACAATCTGTTAGCACATGACTTCAGAATAAAAAAGTGATCGCTTCACTTAATTAGTTCATTTATGATAGTGGTCAAGGGTTTGTTTCTCTTTGATACTCGAGCATATTACTTATCACCGTTTGTCATAAGATTAGAAAGAGTGTCAAAGGAACACAGGACGGAATTGAAAAAATGGTCGAAAAGTGAATCATAATGCAACACTTCTTTGGTATAAATTCTCTCCCCCCTCCATATCTTACACTCGGTAGTTTGTTTAGCCTGCACATAGTATTTCTGTAAAATGCCAGCAAAAGCCAGCAGATCTGCTAACACGTCTACCAATAAAAATGCATCCCGTAAGTTTAATGAACCTACCAGACTCAAGACACTTAATATTACAAACTGCAAAAACTACCACCCAAAAATATTATAAAAGCCTACACTAGTGCTTTCGAGGTGACACTGCTCTTCAGCGACACAGGAACCAGAGTTACGTCAAATTTCGCAGCTCTTTCGATTGACAGCTGCACAAAAACTACCGTGACCTACCGTATTTATTCAAGTATATATAGATAGACCCATGTTTTCTTCTCCCCCTCTCTTTCTCTGCTCGTTTTTATTTTATTTTATTATTAGAGATTAGTTTACAATTTTGACAAAGAAGGTCGACCTGTAATAATCCTGAGTGTAATTTGCACTTAGCCAGGCGCTCCCCCCCCCCCCCCCCCCCCCCGGTCAGCCGCCGCTCCAAGCACACCGGTGCAAAGCGGTGAAGCTCCACGTGCGCACATTGGTGAGAGGCGGTAAAGGTTGACTCCAGCAACGCAAGTGCCACGGTACTCTGCAGTCACAGAACGAAGAAGGCATGTTTTCAGACATGATTATCAAGTGATCTTATCAGGAGCACAAGACATTGGTTCTGTTTTATCACAACAGCCGCAATCGGCAATCCTACTATTTTGCGAAGTGTCATCAGGTTCCTGACATCGACATTGTCTGTAAATTTAGACGATGTAGATAATCAAACTGCCAGCGCATCAACCGGCCAGAGTGGTTGATGCCCAGCATCTTCCGTTCTACTTTCCTGAATATTAAAGTCGACCAATAATAAAATATTCATTTTTTTGCTTTTAGCCCATCTCAGCGGAGGTGTGGCGCAATTTTTACCAAGTGGCATTTTGGCGCAAGATGTAGCAGACTTTCGTTCATGGCGCAATTGGCACAAATGGTGCATCACTTCCATCACTGTTGCTAGTGCCCCAAAAAAAGCTATCATCAGAAATCATCGCTAACATAATCCGTCATTCAAAAAATCTTTCGCGTCTTGTCATAACAAACGGTCTTAAAGAAAAACAAATCCCTGTACAGACCGGGCTTGCAGATAGTCCGCACCGCGTAAAATGCAAACTTTTGGGCGTGCATAGCCTGCGGACTGCGTTCCGGAAGATGTGATACAATTGCTTTCCTTACTGGACCTCATGTAACACCTGCGTTGCAGCAATGGTGACTTGGACCCCTGGTCCGCTGGCGGAGTGCTGACAAACCTGTCGGACAGCCTGATCGCCCTATACATAACGGAAGCAGCACACCACCTTGACCTGCGGTCTTCTAATCCGGCCGACCCCGAATCGGTTGTCGCCGCCAGGAAGGTGGAGAAAATGTACATCAAGAAGTGGCTCTGCGAGGCACCGGTATCTGCCTAGGCAGCTTTAGAGGTTATCAGCACTCAGAAAAGAAGGCAGAAGCAGCGACGGCTCGTGTTTATGTGTTCAGCCCCGTCGTTCATACTACACAAACATTCTGAACATTAGGGCCACTACAATATCAGAGGCACTTTTAAATAACAATAAGTTTTTTTGTGTGTTTTTTTTTTTTTTTACAGTGCGGTCTGCTAAGGAACAGAATCTAATCTGGAAATATTCCTAATAGCACGGTGGTCAACCTCAGTTAGAGGCTTCTAGTTACCCTCGACCAACAAAAACATGAGATTTTGTTTTAACTCGGAGTGGAATAGAGGAATGGAACATCGTCAAACAAGACAGCAAGTAAACAGGCTGCTAAAATATTTCCGTACGTTTTGCTTGCCCTGCAGTACTACTTTACACAAACTGTATGCCCTAACGACGCCGCTTGTGCCCGTGCACAGAAATTTTGTCGCAATTGAGAAATTATGTGTGTGTGTAGTGGTGTAATAATGTTAGCATTCCAAGTCATACACCATTATTCTTACATAGGCAGTCTCATTGTATACTTAGAGGGGAGCGGGAACAATCACAGCATGATCGCAACTTTATATACTAAAAGAAATTGTTAAGTATCTCTGTGGTTGTACAACTTGTAACTGGGCTAGTTCGTGAACAAATAAGCATAGCGCAAGGTGCAAAAAGCAATGAACACAAAGAAGAAGGCACACACAGGCAGCTATGTGTGTGTCTTCTTCCTTGTGTGCGTTGTTTTTTGCACCTTGCACCATGCTTCATCTGTGTGGTTATTTATGAAACGGGACCAATATTTTGTTTTCTGCCCACCAAGTTTGTTACCGGTGTCGTGTTTATGATAAAGGCAAGGCTTCGGAAACAACTCCACTAAATCTGAACATATTACTGTTGATGAACGACCTTAGACTAGAGTCGAGTATGTAGTGGTAGTACCACCACATACTAGACATCAATACAAAAACAAGTGGGTCCGGCTTTCTTTAAGATTTTTTATAAGGCCAAAGTCGTGGAAATTTGACCCATTATCAATGTTGTCAGCCATGCATATTCACCTTAATTCAGACAGAACATCTGCTACAACATTCAATGGGCATTTAAAGCTACAAACCTACGTCCTGCATGTCACCCTTTAAACTTTGGAGGTTCATCTTCATCGCTGTCGAACTCCGCATTCTCATCCTTGACCCACTTGCCGTCGGGATTCAGCTTCCAGCCTGACCTGAGAAGAAAAAACAAATGTTTTGCTAACCAAATAAAAATGTGAAATCATGCTTTTAAGAACCTTTTCTTAAAAACTTATTTAACAAAGACTAATACCTAAAAGATGAAAAACAATTGGAACTGCAGGTACCTGCCCCGGGTGAGATGTGGTATTTGGTCAAACGTTGCTCCTGAAACTTGACTGCTGACAAACATAGCAGAGTTCCTTTATGCAGAACTCTACTATATGAATCTCCCTAGATCAGCAGAACCTTGAAAAATAACTTTATGATCCTTAAAGTCTTCAGTGGTCTTTTAACCTTCTGACAAGTGGAATATCTGCTACGTAGAACAGTGTTATCTCATCCCTTGGAATTCAGCTTCATAAGACATTCTACTATGGTTAAATCTATGGTAAGCAAGCATTGTCAAGCTGCACAATGTTGTAAAACCTGCAGATCTTGGGAACAGAATACGCAAGTTGACAGATTCCACTCTTTCCAAGGCATTCATGCGTCGACAACATCAAATATAGCTTTACACCAGCCATACTTATCAATCTAAACACAGCGTATTTCTGGAAAGCTGTTCACAGGCCTCCAACATGAACTGCACTTCTTTAGTTTGCCATTTTAAGCCATGAACAGAAAAGGTGTTAGTGAACAAACAACCGTAAAATACTGAGCGTGTGCGCATGTTGCTATAAGCATCCACCCCCAAATTTTGAAGCGTCTTAAATGTAAGTAGGCCGCAAATTTTCCAGTTTTAACCAAAAAAAAACACAGAAAACCATTTGTTGGTGTCAAAAACACAAAATGGGTTAAAAGCGAAATACCCCGACAAACAACCGTTGGTGAAAAGTACAAAATCAGTTAGAACCAAAAAGCTCAAATTTCTGGAAATTTTCGCTCCAGCAGGGGGCGTTTCTGTCAAAACCCTATGCCCTTAGACTTGAACTCTTGGTTTTTCATTAAAGTTTTCTACTGGTAATCACCTTTTGTGGCGTCCTTCCAAAAAAAATCAACGAAAATCACCGATATTTCAAAACTGAATAAATGCTTGAAAACGCCCGCCGATTTTCCTTATCAATGAACACCGGAGAAATCTACGGCCCAAATAGAAACAACAAACATATCAAGCAACCGTCCCAACAAATGCCCGAGCCCGCCGAGCTAACTAAGGTGCCCCTCTGCATCGGCCAAGTCTCGAGAGGCCAATTCAAGGCAGTGAAGCTTTACACATGCGCACCGGTATGAAGCGGTAAAGTATGATGCAAAAGCGCCAAGCAATGGAGGCTTGACGAGAGGGATGCGACTGCTTTAAAAATTAGGTCTTGCCAGGCCCCCAATGCTCCCCTTTCTGTTCCATCGAACCGAACAAAGGCTCACTCTTCCACATACCCCTTCTGCTTCTCTGCTCTCAAACCTAACAAGCACCCATGCCCATTTCTTTTTTCGCGAATATCCCGAAGGTATGGGTGGGCGCTGGATCAGTATTCAATAGGAGGCAGCTCTGGTGAAAGGAAGCTTTAAAGAGATACTGCATGCTGAAAAGGTAATTTTGCTAAACCACATAGATAATCCTCACAAGATGTAGACCGACACGCAGGCTTGACGTCACGGAGCCGAGGGGTATGGGCAGAAGGGCGCACATTTTGCATGGGCATCATAGCACTTCAGCATGCCGCAAAGCTGTGTAGCCGTTAAATTACATCGAAAGGTACAGAAAATGTAGCGGAGTGAGGTTTCACAAATTCTCGGCGGACTAGGCGCAGAAGTTAGATCATATCCGTGGATCGAAAAGAATGGTCACCTCGCGAGGCCGACCGTTTGTGCAGCAAGCACTTTCTTGAAGGCAAGTGTGGCTTCCATTTCGATCTCCGTCCCGCGCCTTGCTTATGCGCATGGAAACCGCTACGCCAGTGCTACCAAGCGGAAAGATATCGGCGGCAAAACGGAGGAAGCGTTATTGCTTGTCCTGCCGTGTGGTCATGAGGGTTGTGACGTACCTCGTCACTGGTTGCCTCGGTCGTACTCACACGCAAGAATCTCTTAAACACTTTATTCCTTCGCGTACCCGCGCGCAGCGGTATCGCTCCTGTCGCTAAGCCTCGCGTTCCGCCGACGACGCCGTCTTCCTCACCCCGCGTCACCGCTTCCGCCCGCGGCCGCTGCGCCATCTCTCGGGCTCGGCACGAAACGGTTACAGTGGTCGCCCATGCCATTCGAGAGGTGCGGCCCATGTTACGTGCATGCATTTGTGCGCTTCCCCTAACAGTCTCCCCCCCTTAATCCGTGCATGTAGAGTTCCAAGAGTCCAGGTATCGCACAAGTTGGTCCGCGTTGGCCAGACCACATGCTCGGCTCATGGTAGGATGTTGCAGTTTATAAACATTGCGCCCGCACCTAGCCACAACCACAAAAGGTCCGGAACGTCTGGGGGAAAGTTTGACCGCGATTCCGCGGCTCGCATTGCTTAGGGTGTGCAAATCACGGAGCACCAAGTCACCCACAGCAAAGTTGCAAGGCTGTCGTGTGGCATCGTATTGGTGCCGCTGAGTCTCCTGTGCCCTGGTCTGGTGCTCCCTTGCAAAGGTAAGTGCATCTCTGAGGTGCTGGCTGAGCTCTGCGGCGTATGCATGGGAAGTGGGAAGCCGGGCCTCTGGATGTTTCTGCAAGGGTCTGAACTCCCAGGGAGTGTGGAGCTCACGGCCATAGCACAAGAAGGCAGGTGTATAGCCAGTCACCACGCTCTCGGAGGTTCTCATGGCGAAATGCACCTCTGGCAGGCGCTTGTCCCAGTCCCGGTGGGTGGTGCAGTATGCCACGATTCCCTGCTTCACTGTAGCATTATGCCGCTCGACGGTCTGACCTGCTGGTCTGTAGGGCACGGTGCGGCGGTCCTTGATGCCCCAAGCTGTCATCACGCCCTTCCACAGCCCGCTGACGCCCATTGTCGCTCGAAATGCTCAGAGGAACACCGTGGTGGCAGAAGACATCCACCATCCTCTCCACAATGGCTCGGGATGTTGGTGCACGAAGGGGGTAGAGTTCAATAAACTTGGTGAACTTGTCGAGAACCACCAGTATGTGTTTGTTCTGGCGTGCTGTGGTGGGGAAAGTCCAATCAGGTCACACTTAGGTGCTCCATAGGGTTTGCTGCCCACGAGCTATCCATGAGACCCTTGGGCTTCTGTCGGCGTGGCTTGAAGGCTTGGCAAGACTTGCACGACCGGACATAGCGGGATATGTCGGACTGCATTCCGAGCCAATAGAATCTCCCTTGAATGCGTCGGAGTGTTTTGAAGTAGCCCGCATGGGCGCTCAATGGATGGTCATGCTCCATCTGGAGAAGCAACGTCCTCAGGTGCAGTGGTAGCCAGGGGACTTTGGCATCCCGCCCCGTGCACATCAGGAGGCCCGTGGTGTCTATTTCGCTGCTCTCTGCCAGGTCTTGTACCATGAGTGCTTCCATAGCCTCAGACGGGAGCGAGTCTGTTTTTAGGAAGTCGATTATTGCTCTCAAGCAGTCGTCTTTAAGTTGCTCTGTTGCCAGCCTGCCTGGGTCTCGGAGTAGCGATATGTCGTTGGCCTCCAGGGTTGCCAGCTCCTCGAAATGTATAGAGGGACTCGGCTCGTCCACCTGGATCGGGAACCAGACTTCTGCGACGGATGGTGGACCAATGTCTGCTGTGGGCAGTGGGCAACGGCTTAATGCATCCGCAGGGATGTTGGCCTTCCCTCTTCGATGCTTGATAGTACAGTTGAAACCTTGCAATCGCAGGACCCATCTTCTGACCCTGCTGGATGTCTGTTCTGTACTGAACCTCCAAGCGAGGGATGCGTGATCGCAGTGGATTTCGAAATAGGTGAATTCCACGTATGGCCGAAACCTGTTCAGAGCCCAGGCCACTGCTAGGCATTCCCACTCTTGAACAGTGTATTTTCGTTCGGCGTCATTCAGAGTTCTGCTGATGAAGGAGATTGGTCTGAGTTGACCGTCGTGTTCTTGCAGGAGGACGGCGGCGATGCCAATGCCGCTGGCATCCGTCTCGATGACAAAAGGGCGGTTAAGGTCGGGCAGAGAAACTACAGCTTTCTCTGCTAGTTGAGCCTTAAGGGACCGGAAGGCTCTGTTGTGGCTGCTCCCATGTCCAGGGGGCGTCTTTCCTAAGCAGCACTGTCAGTGGTTTCGCAATGTCGGAGAATCTTGGGATAAAGCTGCGGTAATAGCCCACTAATCCCAGAAATGCCTGCAGCTGCTTGACGGATGTTGGATCGGAGTAGGCCTCAACCGCTCGTACCTTCTCGGGATCTGGCTGACATCTTCCCAGGGATATCACATGGCCAAGGAACTTGAGGGACCGTTTGCATACTTGCACCTTGTCGGGACGAGGTTGGCAAAAACGAGGCGTTTAATTCGGGTTAACGGTACGATACATAGTGCCGCGAGCGCAGCTAACTAAGTAGGCAGCGCGCTCGTGGCCTAACGGTTATCGCGCGTGCCTTCCACGCAGAAAGCCCAGGGTTCGATCCCTGGCAGCGCCGCGTCTTTTATTTATTCTTCCAATTTAGATTTCTGGTAATTTCGAGAACCGTGTTGCTCGTTCTAGGTTAGAATGTTCTGCGCGCCGAATGTTCCAGAAGCCCACGCGTGCACAAAAGGGGCTCCGCGTAACCAACCGGACTCAGTTTCGCCCCAGCGTTCGACTCTGCAGTCACGCCGACTTCAACGCCCGCGACGCTCTGCTTTCTTCTGTTTCCTTTTTATTTTGGGGCACAATTTCGCCCCATTAAACGTTTAGTTTACTCAGTCATTCGCGGCCTCATCACTCGTCATTCGTGACAATAGTTACATGGTTACATGAGCAGTGAGCCCGCACATCAGTCCGCGTGCGCGTACGTCCGTCGTGTGTGCGTTCACAGTCCCAGACTCTAGCACTCAGTCCTCTCGCTGGCTTCTTTGTCGCCTGGCTTGTGGCGCCCTCTTCGTACTGTGGCTCTCACGACACCCCCCTTTCTTTGAAGACTCCCAGCACCTACTGGTTGAGGCGGCTTGGAGGTCTTGATATTCGTCCACCTCTTGTGACGGTTATTCCAGGCTGCCAAGGTTGCAGATGTCTGCTAGTGCGATGAGTGATGCCAGTGGCTGTGTTCACCGCATACGACCTAGGAGACTGGGTTGGTTGTAGCACTGTCCCACTTGTGGCTGCTCCTGACAGAATTCGCACAGCTGTATGTGGAGGTATAGGGTCTCGTTCTTTGACCCTATGACGGGCGTTGTAATGTGCACCCAGCTTGGCTTTGTATGCACGATTCTTTTTCCGAAAGGGCTCGCTGTTCCACCGAGGCTGGAACGCTTTGGACACGGCTGGTACATTTGTCCGTATCCTTCTTCCCATCATGAGTTCCGCAGGGGAGTACCCTTCAGTTGCAGGGGTATCCCGATGAGCAAGCAGCGCCTTGCTCATCGGTCTCTAATTAGCTCTTCTTTTAGGTCGCCGTATGCACATACCTCTGCCAGCTTGTAGAGATCTGTCACAAAGGCGTCGACCGTTTCGTGCGCTTCCTGCACACGCCTGTTGAACTTTGAACGTTCGTAAATGACATTCGTCCGAGGGACAAAGTGTCTGCCGAAGGCGCTTGTCACTGCATCATAGTCGTGTTTCTGGGCATCAGTCAGTTTCAGCGACGCCAGGACATCTTCTGCTTCGCGGCCCATAGCGTAAACTAACGTGTTCACTTGGGTTTCCCCGTCTTGTTTTTTCAACCCAGGAATGACCCGGTACCTCTCCCATCGGGTGAACCAACGCTTCCAATCTTCGGGACGTCGAAAATCCAACTTTTCTGGCAACTCAACGACGAAAGGATTTAGCGACTTTGGTTGTTGCGCAGGTTGTTGCCCAGTGGCCATCGCTTACCGGTCGGCGTGGTCGTTGCAGACGTACCTTGGCGTGGCGATGCAAAGTTTCGGATTCCGAGCGTTCCGCCGACGTACCTTGCCGTGGCGACGCAAAGTTTCGGATTCCGGGCGTGGCGATGCAAAGTTTCGGATTCCGAGCGTTCCCGTGCCTTGCCTCCCCGGAGCGGTTGCTGTTGTAGCTAGTTGACTTGTCTTCCACAGCATCCCACCGCTGCCACCATGTCGGGACGAGGTTGGCGTAAACGAGGCGTTTAATTCGGGTCAACGGTACGATACATAGTTACATGGTTACATGAGCAGTGAGCCCGCACATCAGTCCGCGTGCGCGTACGTCCGTCGTGTGTGCGTTCACAGTCCCAGACTCTCGCACTCAGTCCTCTCGCTGGCTTCTTTGTCGCCTGGCTTGTGGCGCTCTCTTCGTACTGTGGCTCTCACGACACACCTTCCTTGGGTTGATAGTGAGCCCTGCTCGGGCGATCCGGTGCAGCACGTCCTGCAGGTGCTTCATGTGGTCCTCGAGGGTTTCGGAGTAGACCAAGACGTCGTCAAGAAACACCATGCAGTGCTTGTGTTTTATTCCTTCGAGGACCTTGTCCATAAGGGCCTGAAACGTAGCTGGGCCTCCTGCCACACCGAAAGGCATTCGTTTGAATTGAAACGTACCCTGGTGGCAGAAAAAAACTGTCTTGGGGATATCGTGCTCAGCCACTGGGATCTGGAAGAACCCCTGGGACAGGTCCAGGCTGGTAAACCAGTTGGCCCTTCCCAGTTGGGCAAGGACCCAGTCTGGGCGTGGCATGGGGTAGACTGGGACGTCGGTCTTGGCATTTAGTGGCCTGTAATCGATAGCTAAGCGGTAGCCACCTCTTTTCTTGGCCACGAGAACAGGGGCGCTGGCCCAAGAGCTTGTGCTTGGCTCCACCAAGTCCTGCTCAAGCAGCTCTCTGATGCATTCGTCGATGATTGCCCTTTTCTCAGCAGTGACTGGTCTCATTTTGCAGCGGACAGGGGAACTGTTCCCAGTGTTGATGCTTTGCTGAGTCAGTGGGGTACATCCAGGTCGTGCAGTGAAGAGCTGATCATGGTCCCTCAGCACTGCTGCTATGCGTGTATCTATTTCTGTAGGCCAAACAGGGTGCCCGCTGGGCTCCCTGTGTTCTTCAGCCGGGGCAGCAACCTGTTCGGGCACGGTGAAAAGACCCTCCAAGGAGTACACCTCATGAGCTTGGGGCAAGTGGAGCTTCCCAGATGTCTTGGCGAATGGTACCAGCTGTTGTATCTCTGTACACAAGGTCTACCCCCCTTCGGCCACATGAATAGAGATACCGGTGGCCGTTAGGAAATCTCGACCAAGTATCACGTCGCGGCATAGGCCCGGCATATGGATGAAGCGTTGTTTTCGGCATCCAATGGACCAACGAATCCGGCAACTGATGGACTGGGTGGTGCTGGACCATCCCGTCGCCAACCGGAGGGAGTGGGCTTCCTCTCTGAGTCCTGCACCCGTCGCTCGGGCTGCAGCCACAGCTGGGTCTCCGAACAAACTGACGCTGGACCCTGTATCTAAGAGGGCATGAAAAACCCTGTCTCCTATTGTGAGCTCAAGTATGCTTCCCTCCGGCTGTTGCTGCCACTTGTAGGGCAGTCTCGTAGACGCTGGCCGGGGAAGCCTCTACGTACGCCCGTTTCCCGGGCAGTTGACCTGGAGATGTCCTCACTGGCTGCAGCGGTAACAGCGGGGCTGGTTGCGTGATCTTCCCGTGGCGCAGTTCCGTGCCGCATGCCCCGTGCCTCCACAGCGCTGGCACTGAGGCGCTCCGTACTGGCGTGCGCCGAGGCCCACGGCTGGGTCCACTGCGGTGTTGGTTGGGACGTGGGCTGGTATGGGGCCACGACTGTCGGTGCCTGGAACTGCTGGAAGGTCCTCGGTGGTAGTTGCCGTGGTACGGGTGGGAAAGGGGCCGGGGCAGTGGTCAGCTGCTGAGTTTTGCAGTGGGATGCCTGCACTGCCGCTGGGTGCAGGGGCCACCATGGCTGGGGACCGATGCCGGCACTCTGTGTTGTTGGAGCTGGTGGGTGGCCCTGGGCCAGGGCGGCAGCAGAGGGGCCGACGCCGGCGCTCAGTGCGTAGCCCGGGTTTGGGGCGACTGAATGGTGCTCGACGAACGCGAGATCCCTGGCCACCTGGTCCGTTCTCGCTGGTGGCGGCACATACTTCAGCCGGTGCCACGCACGTTCCATAACGCCGCCCGCAGCCTTGGCCATTTCGCGCAGGTTCGCGAAGGTCATACCCTCGCAGAAGTCCTGGAACTTGGGATGCATTTGCCTGCGGACCCTCGCAACCTTGTCCGCGTCCGACACGGTTTCGCCTATCCTGTCAAAATACTCCGCGATGACATGAATGAAGTGGCTCAGGTTCTCCTGCGGGTGCTGGGTTCGATGCTCGAGCTCCTCTTTTAACCGATGTTTTTAGTCGACGGAGGCGAACTCTGCATGGAACTCTTTGGTGAATGTGTCCCAGTCTTCAAATCCGCCGGAGAACCGCCACCAAAGCTTGGCAGTGCCCTCCAATGCAGCGGGAAGCACCTGGCGAACGCGCTTGTCGCTTCTGATTCCCGTGACCAGGCAGAAATTTTCGAATTTCTCGAGGAACTCACTGGGGTTATGGTGATCTTCGTATCCGTTGAACTTTGGCAACTGGATATTTCCGCACTTCCACGGCGTCGGTTGCGTTGGATCCGTCGCCGGTTGCCGTACCTCCATCGGCGTGTTTAGGAGCAGGTCGCGGACGGTCGTTGCCATTCTTTCACGGTCTAGGGGAGTCCCGTCAGTCAGGCTGAGCAACTGCGCAGCCACGCTGGACGGGGTCGCTTTATCCATAGTCCGGGTGGGCACAAAAACCTCGAAGAGCTAAAGTGGCCAAACGGAGTAGCGGACTGTTTACGTCGGTTTCGCGCTTGTTGAAGGTCCGGGTCCGAAGGACGAGCCCCCACTTGTGACGTACCTCGTCACTGGTTGCCTCGGTCGTACTCACACGCAAAAAATCTCTTAAACACTTTATTCCTTCGCGTACCCGCGCGCAGCGGTATCGCTTTGTCGCTAAGCCTCGCGTTCCGCCGACGACGCCGTCTTCCTCACCCCGCGTCACCGCTCCCGCCCGCGGCCGCTGCGCCATCTCTCGGGCTCGGCACGAAACGGTTACAGTGGTCGCCCATGCCATTCGAGAGGTGCGGCCCATGTTACGTGAATGCATTTGTGCGCTTCCCCTAACAGGGTAACAAAAATGTCATACCTTGAGTTGAAGGATGCTGTGTATATTTAATCAATTAATAAAAAGGCTTGAGGTACACGTAAGCACTTCTTACGAGTTGTGAATGCGAAAGCATGCACGCCGCTCTTCGCTCCCTTCTTTAATCTGCGGCGTACAACACGCTGACCTCGGGCGTGGAATGGTGGAGCCACTGCCTCGCGGACACGCAGCGCCATTGGGTGAACGATCGTTCAAACTGTCGTGTGCCTTGCGGCGCGAGGGATGAACAGACAGCAACGTAGTTCCCAGCAGAACAAACCCCTTGGTTTATTCCATGCGCCGTATATATTGCCACGCGCCGAACAACCGTTAAGAGGCGAGCGAACGCGGGGATCAGTGATAACTAAGGGTGTGCGAATAGTGATTTTTGAAACCGAATCGAATACGAATCGAATAATTGTGGCACCGAATCGAATACGAATACGAATCGAATAATTTTCGAATAGTTTCCGAATAGTAAGTAGACAGCTACTAAAGAAGAGCAAAGAGATTATAAAATTATTTTTTATTGTTCCAAAATGTTTCTGAAAATTGTTGTAAAAACCAGACTAGACGATAATGACTGGAGTTCAACGATATATAATTAAATACAGACAAAAGCTACTAAACTATTAGAATACTAAACATGATATCACGGTTCACGCGGATGCTGAACATAAAATCACAGTTTGTTTGAGCCCGGTACATCCTGAAGCATTGTACTTAGTAGGAACTCCACATTTTCTTTTTCTTTCTCGTTGTAGCAGATGTCCTTGAATCGAGGATCAAGGCAGGGGGCAAGGGCGTGATGTGCTTACGTCCAGGAACCTTGTTTTCACTGATCTGAGAAGATTCTGGGAAATCGCATTGTTTTGTGGCACTTGCGACCATCAAAAAGCAACATCTTCATGCACTCAAAGAGTGGAACAACCATGGAAAGTGTTGGGAAAGATTCCACACAAGCAGCTGTTGTGGCTTCTTCAATTGGTTGCTTGGGAGTGGCCGAAAAACTTCCACACTCTACCGCACTTTTTCTTGGAACAACTTCCAGATTCTACCATCTCTACTTCGCACATACAGAGCGGTGGTACCGTTGCAACCAGTTCTGAAACGTCTCCACGACACGCTTTCCAAAAGCGTGCACGAGCAGTCTCGTGCGAAAGCGGTCCCTAAAGGCTGAACCGCATGTAAGCGATTTAGCGAGCGATGAGACAAGCGACAGCGACGGAGATTTCTCACTGTCGCTCGTCGCGTCGCTCGTCGCGTCGCTCGGTGTTTGGATTTTTAGAAAACGTCCTCATCGCCTTGGTCGCTTGCTCACGTCACTTTCATGCGGCTTGCCTCATCGCGCGACTGACCGAGCGACAGCGAAGCGGGTCGACGTCACCTGCCTCGACTCTCGGCAAATCGCTTACATGCGGGCTATACTTAATACAGTGGTTCCTAATGGAGGCAACAGCAACGTACGTATACAGAGAAACTGTAGCTGCCGATGATGTTAGTCATTGTCTAGGAGAAGAGGGTACGTATTGCCATCTTGTATGCACCTCTAGCAGGCGTGCCGGCGCGTTGTGGGACGCCTGTGAAGGGAATATCGCGGCGCGACACTGTAACGACTATTCGGAAATTATTCGAAAAATATTCGAAACTTTTGAAAATTATTATTCGATTTGATTAACGAATCGAATAGGGTAATATTCGATTCGTTATTCGAAAATGGCGAATATTCGCACACCCCTAGTGATAACACAACAGCGCCAGCCAATGGGACCGAAGTATAAAAGGTGCCGTTGGCTAGCTTTGCGCGTGGTTTCATTAAGGTGCCGTTTTGCATGGTTTCAAAGCTGATGAGGTCGGCTCGCTCCATGAGACAGTTAATGCTTTCGCATTAATACACTTTTGCAGACCCCCAGTCTGCTGATCCTGCCGGCAGCGCGGAAGCCGGCTCGAAATAATCGTAGGCCTCGGGAGACTTGTACGCCTGCACCGTGTCGGCCGTATACTGGCTTGGCGAAAAAACTAAATAGACGACGATGTGAGCCATCGACGTTGGTGGCAGAAACTTAACGCTGGGACTCCAGCAGGCCTTGTTTACGGCGTACGGATTGTCGAAGGCAGCGCCTTCCACACACAGTTTGTCTCGATACCGCTGCCGTTCATGCTCGGGTAGCGAGCTCAAATAGTTGGCCATAGCATACGGCATATGTTTGCAGAAACTACGAAGCACAAATAAATCTAGAAGCGTCTCTAAAACGTCAATGAGCACACGCCACACAACACAATGGCAAAAACACGGACAGCCTGGCCGCTTTTGCCCACATAGCTTCTGTGCATGCACGGCCTACCGGCCGTGTTGGTAAACAGAGCCGCGCCGCGTGTTGGTCTATACAGGGTCCAATCGAAAAAGGTAAACCCGGCTTTTTAGCCCGCAAAAATAAACTAAGCTTCGCAGAAAGTTGAAACTCTGGGAGAATGTGATGATAAAATGCGAGAGTTTGAGCAGGTGACGTTATATGGATCAGACAATGCTAAAGAACAAAAACTTTTTTCTGTATGCCGACGTTTACCCGAGCCCAATTTTCGTCAGACCAGAACAATTATGTCGGTGAAAAAACTTGTCGGCACTAAAAAAAACAGTAACATCTTTCTAAGTGACCAGATTTTTCACTAAAATAAAGTTTACAAGCATCCACAATCTCAAATTACGGTTTGATGAATGTTAGGCTTAGGTGGACGTCGGCTCATAGAGAAATATTGTTTTTCTTTACCATCTTTTCATTCAGGTAGTGTCAAGTGCTCAACTTTCGCATTTGATCATCACCGCTAGCATCCCATTCTTACCAAAGTTAAGCTTTCGGCAATACGTAGTTTATGAGGGCTACAAAGCTGAGGTTACCTTTCTCGGGCGGCGGAGAAAAGCTCACCAGAGATAAGCCCACCGGAGAAAAGCTAACCGCAAAACCGCCAGATGCGGAGAAAAGCTCACCGGCCTTTGAGCGAATGCGGAGAAAAGCTCACCGATTTTTTATTTTTTTTTTTAACTTGGCGGATTCTGCGCCAAACGTGGAAATTTAACACAATTCGCATTCGTCACTTCATCAAAAATATGTCCTTTTTTTTTGTAATATTCTTGACGTTCATTGTGCATATTTACTAATTCCTCAGAAATTAGTAATTAACCATTTTGTATATTAATGAAGCCGCAAGTATAAAATCAGAACATTGTACACCGGTTAAAAAGACAATTTATCGACAGCTGACAGTGCGCAGTCGGTAGCTCTGTCAGATAAAAAGGTTTGTTTTTTGCGAGCTAATATGAATAGCGGTGTGCGAACTGTTTCAGCTTCAAATATTGTGTAATGCCTAATAGATAAGTAGGTGTTTGTTGATGTAATCAGTGTCGGCTACGCTGTTTTATTTCTGTTAATTTCACTAACAAACGTTTAGTTGCGAGAACAGCATCGTCCCGTCGTGTTTGTTGTCTTCACTCCGTCGTCGTCGTTTGAGCGGTTTTCATCATGTATAACGTTTACCAACTCGCCCGATTCACTACCTTACGGAAGACTACTTCTTATATAGATCACGTGTAACAACGGTGCCAGTGTGCAGCTCTGAAGGTCATGAGTGGCTCACCTAGAAGGGCACTATCACACAAAGGCAACATGTGGAAACATCAACACGAACGGCTAGAAAACGTGAATGTCCGTTGAAGAAAGAAGCCTCGATATCCTACTTACTGTTTTATCCTGTTTTCAAAGGTTAACAAAAGCTTCAAAGAGAATTTCAGGCACCGCGTTGTTGTGCATGCACTTTCGGATTTTCGGCATTTACAGTTTTGATTTTTAGGTTTTAGGCAGATATTATTAAGTGTTCGAACATTTCCCTGTTCTTCAAGTTCATTACGTTTTCAGTTAAGCCGTTAGGCGTTCGTTGCCTAGAGAGTAAGCCACAAAACACACTCGCCCGCAATTAATAAGTTGGGAGCAATATACTCAATAAGCTTAACAAATATTACAAAAAAGGACATTTTCTTTTGTACAAAGCTGACGAATTTTATGATAATAAATTGATATATGTTACGCGTGATCCAACAGCCTCCATGTAAAAAGAAGAAATAAAAATCGGCGAGCTTTTCTCCACATACGCTCAATAGCCGGTGAGCTTTTCTCCGCATCTGTCGGTTTTGCGGTGAGCTTATCTCCGGTGAGCTTTTCTTCTCCAGTGAGCTTTTCTCCGGGATTCACCTTTCTCAATCGGACCCTACACTTCTTTCCCTCCCCCCAAACCAGAAAAAAAAAATTAATTAAAGCAATTTTTACGTTTAGAGGTGCATTTTGAGTCAGGAGGAACTTTGTCTGCTGGTGCGTGTTGGCCTAAAAATAGCTTTTATGAGGGTGACTAAAAAATTATCCGCATACCGGTTGTCTCAAAACTTCTGCTGGCCGCACTGTCATATCGGCGCTTTTCGTATGAGGTCGCTGTCTCTCCAGCCACTGCTGTACAGGTTTGAATGTGTTCAGTAGCTTAACTGTGAATGAGGTGCAATCAACAAAGGCTACCCCAGATGTGATTTGCATATGTGCGGTAGCCTATTGTTTTTGTGGTTCGACAAAGTGTCTAGTTTTGATATTTACCCAAGCCTTTGTGCACAGAATGAAGGACGGATTTTCTTGCAAAAAAATTGTGTCTAAATATATTAAGAAGTTCAAGGAAGGACGCACAAGAGTCAACCATAAAAAAGGAGCCGGATGGTTATCGCGTCCACGACTGATGACGATATTGATAGTGCACATGAACTGATTCTGTCGGATAGATGATTGACAGTGGACGATGCAAGAAATCCTTCACAAATCAGCCAAGGCTTTGCCTATGCAATAATCTATGGCAGGCTTGGGTTTGAAAGGTTTCAATCAAAAGAAACTCTACAGCCAGAGCGTGGACAATCTTGTAAATGCACTCGTACATCTAGGTTAATGTCACAGTGATGTTAAATAGGAATGATTTTGTCTGCCTCTCATCAGCTAGACAGTGCGCGGACCAGAGGCACACCTACAACGTACCTCCTCTCCATGTGTGCTGTACCACAACTTTGTAAAAGCGGCCTCATGACGTAAATATTGCAAATAAATAAACTTTTCGGTAAAAATTCATTTTTGTGGCATGTGACTTATCGAGGTGTCTAAAAAAAAAAGCAGCCCAGAATGTCCAAAATTAACGGACACCTATGCGAAGCGCAAGTTTGTCCGCTTCTTGCGCAGGGGTTGCGGTCACGTCAGAATGTCGAGCTCCAATTGACTCTGATTGCAAGGATAGCGAGTAGACTTAAAGGCATCTAGCATTGAGGTCTACCCGCTACCCTTACAATCGGAGCCAATCAGAGCTCGGCCTTCTGACGTCACTGCAACCCCTGCGCAAGTAGACAAACTCATGGTCACTGACAGAATGAGGACGACAGGGTGTGTTTTTCAAACACCTGGAGTCCAGCACCTGCTTTTTGCCTTCCACCATGCTTTGGCTGAGCGCGATCACTCAAAGTGCGCTGGACGCCGAAGCATCATAGAAGGTAGGAAGCTTGTGCTGGGGGAGGGACAACTGAAGTTCCTACCTGCTGTTTTCACCTCGTCAGTGATTATATAATGCTCGGACTGTGCCGCACTAAAAGACTATAAGTTGCAAAAAAATGTTCCGACAGAGTGACGCAACTTTTAAAGCATCCTTACAGCATGGTCCCCATTGCATGCCACAAGAGCCGCACGAGCGTTTCACGAGCAGCCCCACTTGTCCGCTTGCTACTTTCGTGCGCACTGTAGACGATCGGAAGAGCGACCAACGTGCCACATTCACTCACATTCTCAGATGGAGAAAATCGTCGGCATTTTCTCGTTGCTTCGTCTCCTCTTCACTCGGCGCCGTGCTTGCCGGTTCGGGCGTGGGCTTTGCCCGTGATGCAGCATGCTTTGCGGCGTCGACGGAGTCTTTGGCGGCGCCGCATGCATCACGCAAAGAGCTTGCTTTGTTGGCACGGCGTCCTGGGTTGCGCTTTGTCCTTTCCACCACACCAAGGAAGTCCCTTTTACGCCGGCTGTCCTTGAGGTAGGCCTTGATCAAAGGATGCTCCACCTTGCCCGGTATGGCAGCTGCAGTTCCTGGATAGTTGTGTTCGGAAAAGAAACAGACGACGACAGTTCAATCATGCATGCCGAAAAAGAGGACGGATACCTGCCAACTTGTGAACTTTCAAATTCGTAAAACTCCCGCGGCCGCGGGGGGAAGGGAGGGTTTTCGTGAAGTGATGTGCAGCTTAATGTCAGCCTTGCCACCGTGCAAAATGCTTACATCACACGTGCACGTGCTAACGAATCCAAGCTTCTCTCCCTTTTTGGACGGCACGAAGCACGGGAATTCTGACGTGTAGGACTTCAGGAACACCAGAAAGTACCTCTTTTGAGGTTTGCAGTTCGCCATTGCGCCGCGAAGCCACCAAATGCTACGATTACACGTGCAAGAAACACACACCGATGCCGCACTGCTCGCCTCGAAACTGGCCGAAACAGAGAGGTCGAACTGGCCGAACCACGTCCGAACACACCGAATCAGTGTAACGTGCACCGACGAACACACGAACAAAGGCTTTGAACTTTGGATTGGTTTTGGATTCGTCGCCACCGGATAGAAGGATAGTAAAAACCACGACACTGCCGTGGACGGTACCTATCGCCCTCTTCTGGCGGTGCAAGGTACTGTCAGCAACGGTTTTACAAAAAAAAAAGAAAATGTAAAAAAAAAAACATTTTTTTTTTATAAAATTTGAAACAAGATTTGAAAAATCGTAAAATTAGTCCCACTTCATACATTTTACGAAAAATTCGAAAGAGTTGGACGGGTATGGGAGAGGACTCAGCAGCTTTCTGTGCCGGTGCAAGGACGCCACTGAAGATATCCCAAGCAGCCAGATGCCATCATTTCAGTAGTCCACAAGATTGTCCGTACTATGTGGCACCAGCAACTCGCATGGCAGCCTTAAGGGGGCACTGACACCCCAAAGGTCATTTTTTTTTTTATTGTTTAAAACGATGCAAGTTGTAGTCATAGACACGCAAAAAAAAAACGCATAGCAAAAACATTTCTCCGCACGCGCGCACACCTTTCTATTTTTGGCGTTTTTCTCCCCCACTGCTCACCTCCTTGCTTTTTTTGATTGGCGACGTCAAAAATCATGAAATTTAGAAGCTTTGTAGGCGACATTTCTATAACATTTAACAACGGCAATCGTAAAACATGTTTTTAACGCAATTGCGGACGCACTACGGCCCCTCTTTTTGAAATACCAAAAATTAAGTCCGGTGTGATGTCGCTTCCTGGATTTGTACCCTCCCTCGGAAAACTTGGAGGGCGCTCGAGCAGAGGATGATCGGCGAGTCGGAGAAGAAACCGGTTTTTTCCCGGTCCGCCGGCGCTTCAGGTCGCGGCGGCAATAGCACTTTGCTTTGCAGCGTGGAGCGGTGGTGCGAGAGAAAGTCGACTCGCAGGAGACCGCAAAATTTGACGTCAAATTTGGATCGCGCGGGAACTTCAAATTCGGCATTTGGAAATTGTTTTTTTTTACTTCACAAATACTGAATTCCCAAGTTTCGAATTTTGAGGGTAATGTCCCGGCATCGTTTTCAATCGTTTCAAATAATAAAAAAAAAATATGATTTTGATGTGTCAGTGCCCCTTTAACATACCCCTAGCACAGGTCTCTGGAGCAAAAGACAGAGGTCGTTTTTGGATAACACAAAAAGGCCCTTTCCGCTAAAGGACGAGTTATGCTAGACACAGGTTGTCAACCTTTGTTCCCAGCTGTGAAGAGAAGCCTCAGCCCCCTTGAATTCCAAATAAAAATCTCACAGGTATGATTCTGTTTCAAAAAATAATTATAATAAACAGGATACTTGCAAGTAATGAACTCTAAAATATTCGTGAAAACAAATGTGGTGGAACAAGCTAGAGATGAGTTTATATTTGCAGTGTCTGGTGGCAGTGGCGGCGCAGAAGCCAATAGCCGTGGTTGCCAATGCACGCGACAAGTTTATGCGACGTGATGTACGTAATTCACGGTGCAGCGAAAGTCACCAGATTCTCACAGCCACGGCATTTTCGACACCACAATTTGTATGATGGATGAGTAAACTAGTGTCCAAGCACTAGCGGCACGAGAACTATCCTCCATCTCACCTTACGATGAGCCGCAGCCATTGCTACGAGCCATCCCAACCAATCCAGCGCTGCGAACGTATTGCATTGCTATGCATCTCACGCATCGCTGCGTCCCTCTCGGAGGTCATGTGACACTCACATGGCACTGACTTAGCTTTGATAGCCCACTGAATCCTCTCGGGTCTAACATAAGGCGAAAGGAAGTGCAGCAGCACTATTACTAACGAAGGCATACGTGTTGACTAGTTCGAAATAGAAACTTGGTCGTTCATTTGTCTCCGGGAGGACAATAGCGGTGGACTCCGACGACACAGAAGGCACGTTTGCGAGACGAGTCTTGGTCTTGACGCAGAGCAGAGACAGGGCTGCTAGTGTGTCTACTCTGGCTACTCACGCCATGTAGGGACAGCAACACACGCCACAAGATAACGTACCTATATTAAACACTTTCACCTTTGATGGTTCTTCGAACTTTGCACCTCCTCTCATGTTTGTCCCCTCTCTTTCTTCTTTCTGTCTAGCACCTGGGAACACAATTCAATGCGGAGCGCAAGTTTGTTTCTTTTTGCAGGAGTTGTGGTGACGTCAGAACGCTGCGCTCTGATTGGCTCTGATTGAAGGATAGTGGGTAGAACTAAAGCAAGCTGCCTTGAGGTCTACACACTATCCTTCTATCAGAGCCAAATCAGAGCTCGGCATCCCGACGCCACCATAACCCCTGCAAAAGAAGCAGACGAACTTGTGCTCCGCATAGCCTAAGCTACAACTGTGCAACCCCGACATGATGGCGAAGGGCACGGCGCGTCGTGCCTCAAGGACTTGAGGTGCTGCGTCACAAGTCCCAGGGGTGGTGACAGTTGATGTAAGGGCCACGCCGGAGTGGCTACCTCTGCTCACAAGTTCGTACATTCTTTGTTTGAGTTTGAGCACCTGGCGAAACCATGCACCCGTGCTGGAGGGTGCCAACCACACGCGGTGCCCCCTCCACCCCCCAAAACAAATTACTTGGCTACGCCAATGCCAGTTATGTTTTCTGTAATGACATGAATAGTCCGAATGCCTATGGCTTTTGGCACTCGTTTACAGCTATTGTTTAAGATAACTGTCATTCTCCACGCACAAAAAACCAACAGCTGTGCTGCTGGACGCAAACTTGATGTGTCGGAGTGGGCAGCAAACCAGTGGAGTACACAACCGCACAGGATATTTAAATGTAAGGGCAAACAAAGAGGCTTCTGCCGGCCAAAATCTGGATGCTTTTCAGAGTAACAAGTTAGGTCGTGGCGCAATCGTTCACAAAGTGCGGGATATCGTGGGACGACCTCGTGCTCTGGGACCGCAGCAGCGATGACGACAAGAACAGCAGCACCACCAGAGGACGAATCATTCAGCAATTGATAAATGCTCGCCATTATATGCGCCCTAAGGTATAATATTCTTCACTTTGCTTTGCTCGCACGCCATCTGGGGGGATTGACTCACAACTGTGTCAATGTGTTAATAATTATGTGTTAAATGTGATATTTCACGAAAAGCAACGACCTGCCCAAGGGCTGTTCCTCACCGATTCTGCTGCCATCCGGCTTTTAATGTGAACATCTTCGTACACCTATGAGCAGGCAAGCAAAATGGTCAAACGACTATAGTCGGTGGTAGGTTATGAGTTCAGGGAAAGCTCCTCCCGACTCTTTCCTCTTTAGCAGAGAAAATGCTGGAGAGAAGGTCGCCTCTTCCCCAGCGTTTGCTCTGCTAAAGTATAAAGGGGTGGGATGAGCTTCCCTTGAACTCTGAAACTGTCACCGACTACAGGGAGAGCTTTGCATGTACATTTATGGGGAACGAAAACAAGACATCACATCTTCTTATTCCTTAAACCACTTCGAAATGCTCAACTACATATTCCTTTTGAAAGATCAGGTAGGTAATTGTGTGTTAATAATACTTCAGACTAAGATTGTGCAGAGTACCTGCCCCCTTGCTGGAGGACGTCCTTTCACTTTTCTTCTTGCAGCAGCTGTTGTAAGGTGCAGACTTCATCAGCTTCAGCCTTGGCACTCTCTTCGATCCCTTGGCAGCTGCAGATCCCAGCACCTGGAAGGGGAACGACATGCTCTGAAAATAACCCCCTGGTCATTGCAGTCGTGACAGCAATGAGGCAGATAAACTACCCAAACAATCCGTTAGCCGGTCGGGACTTTAGATTCAGAATTGAGCACACGAGCAACCTTGCACGTCATTTTCCAGATGCACAAGGATAAATTTAAAGTTTCCGGATCCTAAAAAAGTGGCAACAAGGTCCTCATGAACACCCTACTTTGATCCTTGGGATGAACAACTCCAAAGTCACAGTGACAGGTTGTCACTGCAACTTTGGCTTTTCCCGTTATCAAACTCAATCTAAAACCAATCCACATGGCCTGCAAGAACATTTGTAGCCAATCTAAGAAAGAGAAGGAGAGAGTCTCCATGGCAGTGTTGCCAATTTAGCAGTTTTCCCGCTAAATTTTGTGTTTTTTCTGATTTGTCTCGGGGGAGAAATTTCCGTTCTGCAGTTGGCGGGATAGTTAGCGGTTTTCAAGTCATGTCAGCATCTCTTCTGGCGATATAAAATGATCTTCAGTTTACATTTATTAAACGTAGATAGCCGATTTTATTTGATAAATTAGAGCCATAGAATCGTTATTTTTGCTATTCTAGGCAAAACTGTTGCCAGTGAGAATAACACTTGCGATGCCATTGAGATATGAGGCGGCAAACATTGAAACATGCAATGAACTAAATTGGGGAATCAATATTTGATTTTGTTTTTCAAGTCTGTCAGATGACATGGGCCTACCATGAACTATGCACAATTAAGAAAACTGTGGAGGCTAACGGATTCTAAACTTTGAGACTGGTTACTGGAAATTTCATTCCACGTCCGACAAGTCGTCAGATGCCTATGCTGGAGAATCGAATCTTTTGCAATGATGTGAATTGGGTTGGGAGCTTTGAAGTCCCACCAGATATTACACAAGAGATTGGAACTAAGTAAATGTATGTCAGCAGGTATGGTAAGGTATGGTAGATTACACACTTGGTAACAGTAAGATTATGTAGTGCTACATTGTCCTGTGCATGCAAGCATTTCGAGTCAAGGAGAGCGCCTTCTTAAAGGGGCCCTGCAACGACTTTTTGCTGTTTTCTTAATTTGCACTGAACCTGAGCACACTGAAGGTGTAAGTTAGTGAACTTTTTCTTTTCTCGAAATTCGCTTTATTTTAAATTATAGCCATATTAAAATCACAGAAACAAGCAAAAATAACCTCATTCATGACGTCCTTAGTTTTCTGTCCCCTCTTTTCCCACACCGGAGGATTCCTTTTGCCGCGGTGACCGAGGAAGGTGGGGAGGGAGGGGAAGATGGGGAAAGGAAGTGAGACCGAGGGGAGAGAGCTGCCCAGGTACGGGGCAGCTTTCTCTCCTCGGCTGACGTCAGGACCAAAAACGTCACGATGTCGTCACATGCCGCGCGCATTCCGATACCACGAGGCACCCCCGTAGGGGGACGAGGTTTCCGCGTCGTCCGGTTAAAGTATGAAGCACTGGTATTTAGTTACTCTCCCCGTGCCCGCTGGGTTGCCCGTACCACAAGAGACGTGGAAACGGCAAAAAAGGTAGACGCTTAAATGGGATTGCAGGGCCCCTTTAAGGCTCTTTTATTGAATCTGATGTTTTTGGTCTAATTATTGCAGTAAATAGTGTTAAAAAATCATCCTTACCCAGCATTAAATTTACCGGTGTTTAGTGGCTTTTCGATATTCCTTTAGCAGGTTTTTGGTTTTAAAGTTGGCAACACCACTCCCTGAAGCCTGAGTGACACTCGCCCAACCCCTGATGTGAGGCATGGTTTCCAGAATTGAGCAAACAAAAAAAAAGCAGGAAAGCAACAGAAATGTTGACCCCGCAGCCTTCTCAAATAATGTAACACCACCTAAGTTTAGTCAAGGGAGCTAACGCCGCTTGTCGTTGCTCCCTGCTCCTTCCAACAAAGGATGCATGACCTGGATAGTAACAACTGGATAGAATACCATATTTGAATGATTGTAGGTCGACCCATTTTTAATTTTTTTTTAATCTGAAAGGGGGGGGGGGGGTTGATCTATACTTGAACCAAAGCGCTCCACCGCCAACAAAAAGGAAAACAATTGAGATATAAAGAACACCTCTGCTTGTTAGGAGTACAGCCTGGCTGTACCTGTAGCATTGGGCTATTCTGTACGCTCATTTTACAACTTTTTTTTCTTTCTTTTTTACATCTGCGCAAACAAGTAGCATTGATTGCGATTCGAAAATCAGCCTGAATCTACGGCGGTGAACGGCGCGCCCGGCTCCCAGGGGTGGCGACACTTGATGTAAAAGCCACTCCTGAACGGTCGCTGGAACAGCCCCACTCCTGAACGGCTGCTGGAACAGCCCCACTCCCCCTCGCTGCTTGTTTTTGCACGACACACGATTGCCCGTCGTTTGATCGAATGTCGAGATCATGCGACCGTGTTGAGGTGCCGACTACGTTTCTCTGTATTGACACGTGTGATCCGAGCAGTTTAGGTTTTCAGTGCTCGTTTACAACCATTCTTAATCCAAAAGCAACCAACAACTGCGCTTCTGGATGCAAGTTCGACCCGTCGCAGCGGGTGGTGCCTGAGTTTCATCCGCAACGGCGCAGGATCTTAATTGTGATGGTAAACGAAGAGGCTTCCACGAGCCAAAGTTTGGATAGGTCTACATGCCTTCCAGAGTTAGAGGATGGGATTGCAACCCAAGTTGGAGAAGCGCACAATCGGTCCCTACCCGTGACGGGCGACGCGATTACCGAGCAAGTGCGAATGATGCAGTCAATATGGTCATTTGCAAAAAGCGAGATTTCCTCGGATGACGCCGACAATTTGCTTCGGAAAGGTAGCAGTGGCGACGATTGCAAGGACAGCACCAGTGCGGACGAATTGTAGTCTCTGGTCGCAGCCAGAGTGAGAACGACGGGGAGCAGCTTCACCCGTCCCGCCTCCAGCCCGAGCTTCGATGATGCTTCAGCATCTCGTGTGCCTTGCGCGTGCATGCTTGGCCAAAGCATGCCAGAAGGCATCCGGTGCGCGCTGGAGGCTGGGCTTTCAAAAGACGCCTTGCCGTTCTCACGTGCTCCCCGTAGAATGCAACCCTAAACTTGGTCTTTCCCTTTTCTTTGTTGGCGTGCAATTTACATTTGTGTAAATACGGTAGGTCGGGCCAAGGTCACGGACAGCCAACAGAAAGCCACCGAGTGGAGCGACAGAGATTTTCCCCTGCCGTTTGGTTTATGACTAGGGTTCCGCGTTTTCGGTTTTTATTTTTTCAAAATTCGGCGTACTTTTTTCGGTGTTTATTTTAAAATTCAATTTTCGGGTTTTTTTCGGTGTATATTTATTCCCAAAAAATTTTACCGTTTTTTTTTCGGTGGAAATGAAAGAAACACCATCAGACACCGGATCAGATGATCCTTGTAGCTGTGATATTTGTGATCACTCAAAAAATAACGGCACATATACATACGTGGTCTTCACTGCAACTTCCGTCAGGACACACCAACTTCCGTCAGGACACACCTCAAAATCGCGGAATTCGCGGGCATAATCTTTAGCACGCTTCTTTTTCCTTCTCATTCTGATTGTCCGAGGTGATGGCCGTACAAAAACCAGCGGAATGGCAAAAAAACAAAATCCATTGTATTTATGTTTTCAGCCACAGGGAAGTTTGAAAAGAGGGTGTTAAGAAAGGTATTAACGGCTTTTCTCGATGTCCTCTGAAGTGCATGAAGCGAAAAACCTTATGTTGAACCTTGGAAGCGGGCAATCACAAAGACGTCGCAAAATGTCGAACTTTGCAAAGCCCCTTTCTCCCCTCCCCCCCCCCCTCCCCCACCCACCTCGACGCAGCCCTAAAATGCTGACCTTTTCCGGTTAAAACCGAATTTTAGAAAACAGATTAGACATACTTTTATCGGTTTAAACCGAAAACGTCGAACCTACAAACCGACCTTTTTCGGTTAAAACCGAATTTCCGAAAATGAATTCGGCGTACTTTTATCGGTTTAAACCGAAAACTCCGAACCCTATTTATGACCAACTAATACGAATGGAACAATCGGATCGCGCATTGTAGACCGTTCGCTGCAGTAGCCGCGACCCCATTTCGGTGTTTCGTCTCCGCTACGGCGCCTGAAACGCATCTCCGACCAGCGCATCTGTGGTGTTCTCGTTTCTGGTCCCTCGATATAAACCCTACGACGTCGGGTTGCTGTTGCCCGCCACGATCCTGGCCGTGGCACGGAGGCAGAAGTGGTTGGCCATGAATGCGCACGACACGTTGGCTCCTGCGACGTAATTTGTCGCCCCTTCAGGAAAGCTTTCGAGACGTGGACAGTGCAGAACGCTGAACACACACACCGGGTGCCTTAGTGTGCGAGCATCTTCGCGGCGAAAAGTACCGGACTGTCGGAAAGGATCTCTGAATGCGAGTACTCACTTTCGACGATGTGGGCACCTCCTCGGTGCCTTCCGGGTCAACGAGCGTGGACGCTGCCTGTGTCCTCCTCTGTAGCACTTTCTCCCTCCATTTCAAGCGTGCGAGATGCCGCGTCAAACCTGGAGACAAAGACGCGATTGATGCCATGCTGAATATGTCAGGTGAAAGATGATGTCGGGAGCTTTGTGTAAAATTGATCCGAGACTGCAGTGGCTTAAATTGAAACAAAAGAAGATTTTAAAAAAGAGTAAAGTTATGCACACTACGCCGCGCACCTCGAGCGGAAATGCCTATATGCACTACATGGAGAGCTCATGCCATTTCGGTCACCCTTTTCAGACGGCACGTGCATCACTGGTGAGCGCATTAATCCACCCCCCGCCTGCGTTCACGCCGCTTCGCGGCAACAGTGTGCGGCTGTGAATTACAAAACTTGACCCGTAAGCGCCACTTCACGGCGTCCAGCCGGCAACCCAAGCCCTGCTGTCCCCGATTGCACTTCCGGAAAGGGAGTCCCATCCATTTAGTTCTGGAACAATTTTGTCGACAACATTCGTTTTTTTTTTTTTTTTGCAGTGTTAATCGTAAAAAAGAAATGTCGTAAACATCGCCACACGCTCAACAAGAAGCATGTTATTGGAAAAAAAAAGTATACCCAGAGTGGGAAATGGCTATATGAACTATGGAGAGCTCATGCCGTTTTGGTCACCCTTTTCGAACGGCGCGTGTATCACTGGTAAGGGCATTAATCCACCCCCCACCTGCGTTCACGCCGCTTCGCGGCAACAGTGTGCAGCTGCGAATTACAAAACTTGACCCGTACACACCGCTTCGCGGCGTCCAGCCGGCAACCAAAGCCCCACTGTCCCCGATTGCATTTCCGGAAAGAGAGTATCATACCATTTAGTTCTGCAAAGTTTCATCGACAACATTTGTTGTTGTTTTTTCAGTGTTAATCGTACAAAAGAAATGTCGTAAATATCGTCAAACACTCTACAAAAAAAATGTTATAGAAAAAAAAAGTATGCCCACAGTGGTTAACCGGGTCCCGCTGCGTATGAAGCAGATATCTTACAACTACGCTACGCCGCTGCTTCGGAAACTCGTTGTAACCATTCGTTTTATATCAGTTTCGCGCAATGCGTATAGCTATTTACGATTGAGGTGCAGGGCGTAGTGCGCATAGCTTTACTCTTCAAAAAAAAGAGTGGAGAAAGGGGAGGGTGGAAATGACCACTCTCATTTTGTAGCCTCTCTCCTTTCATCTTTTTTCTGTTTATACTTACTCATATATTAGACTCAGGTAAATTTCATATGAAGAGTGTAAGAGGCGCATACAGTATTAGAGACACAACTGCGGAATGGTTTAGTGAAATTAACGGGCAACAGCAGGGCGGATCTTAGATCGAAATTTCAGTTCCTGCCGCTGTGCAATTGACGGAGAATCTCTGTGCTTCGAGGAATCTAGTAGAAAAGACAATGTCGACGAAAGCCGACGGACTCACTCGTCAAGTGCCGTTTGCCTTTCCGGTGGTTCACCATCAATTCGATGATGTCCAAGACCGGGCGGTGCTGGCATAGCGTGCACGCGTACATACAATAACGAAAGGGGCGCCATATCCATAACCGTAATGTTGTTTGTAAAATCCTTCGACTCACTTTCCGTTCTTGAGGAGCAACGCTTCATCTTCGTGAATGTGACCGACAAGCAGCTCACTAATCCTGCGTCGCTGAGGAATAAGTAGGAATAGATGAAGCAGAATGTACGTGCTTTCATGTCCACTAAACAGACGCTGGCTTATTTATAAAACGAAAGAAAACTGACCTGCAATTCCTGAAGCAGCGATGTATCTGTCCCCTCTCGTTTGAAAGACGTTTGGATTTGGATTTGAATTCTCGTGGCTTTGATGGCCACCAGATTCTTTTTACCTATAATGTTGTTAATTTAATTTAGTTATAATATTATTTATATTACATCACGTTTTGATTTATTAAGTTTTAATGATCCTTTTCATTCGAAAGAATTCGTGGTCAAGCCGAGATATCAGCCAAGTTTATACAGCTCCATTTAACTTCCTGAGAGTGAGGCACATAAAAAGGACACCACACACATAGACTCTCTAACACAGCTATGGGTTTTATCGTCGTCGTCTTTGTCTTCCCCTCCAGTATTTCAACGACTTTTTCCGCGCGACATTTCAAACTGATGTTGTGCACAAATCTGGTCCGAATCGATTGTCGGTTGATCCAAAATAAAAATAAAATAAAAGCAATCATTAAATAATGTCCCGATGGTACACATTGTCCTATAACACTCCGGTGTAGAGTTTGGTAGAATCCACCGATCCAGGCACGTGGCACATTGTTCGAACACTACACATCTTATACCGCGAGACAAAATTCACACGTCAAAGAACCTTTTTTCAATATCAGAAAAAACAACCGATGCGTTGCTTATACAGTTTTTTGAATTATTAATTTGTAATGTTTCGAGAATAAGTCTTTTCTTGTCGTTTCTTTCAAATTCTAACACGGTACTTTTCTTCCATTCTGGTACACATCCGCTACATTGATCTATATGCTTTGCGACCTCTGAGTTTGGAGCATTGTTTTTTACATTATTTTTATGTTCATTTAGCCTTATGTTTAAACATCTTCCAGTCTGCCCAATATAGTTGAGACCACAAGTCATAGGAATCGAATAAACTACTCCTGATTTGCATGGGACTGTCATCTCTTTGTGGGTTATTTGGCAAGTTCCGTTTTTCTCTTTTATAAAAGGTGTTAACCTTGACAACTTAATGTCATTCCTGTACACAGTTGAAACTCCAAACTTTTGGGCCATCGCTTTGATGTTATGCGATACGCCATGATAGAACGGCAACACCACTCTTCTCGAACTTCCGTCGGCAACCTTTTTAGCTTCTTTCTTTCCTTTAGATAGTGACCTCATCACCTCATTTATGATGTCATCATTAAATCCGGCATCTAACAACCGATGAAGTGTTGTTGTTGTTGCCTTTTCAATCTGGTGTATGCACGTTTTCGCAATTGAGTTTTTTAGCAACGACGTTACAATGCCGCGCTTTATGGCTTTCGGATGACAACTTTTGAATGGAAGTAGGGGCTTTTGGCTTTTTTTCTTCCCGTACCTCCAGCACATTGTATCTTCTGAAATAACCAGATCTAAAAATTGCAGCTCATTTTTTGTCGCTCGTTCCGATGTAAAGGTCAATTCAGGACAGGAGTCAACTAGGTGTCTTTTTGTGACCTCCCATTCTTTTTCGTCTTTTGTGCAAATAAGAATATCGTCAACATAACGCGTTATATATACGTTGTATTTTCCTTTTTGTTCCATGATCGCTGCTCCCACACAGTCTAAAACGTTTAAATAAACTTCAGACAATATTTATTTATTTTATTTATTTACATGAATACCTGCAGCGCCGTTGGGTTGCGTCATGAGGGTTTCTTCTTGTTTGAGCACATTGCATGTCAGGTGCAATGTGCTCAAACAAGAAGAAACCCTCATGACGCAAAAGGACGGAATATGTATTGGTTCCAAGATCGCTCCCATTTTGTCTGAAGTTTATTTAAACGTTTTAGACTGTGTGGGAGCAGCGATCATGGAACAAAAAGGAAAATACAACGTATATATAACGCGTTATGTTGACGATATTCTTATTTGCACAAAAGACGAAAAAGAATGGGAGGTCACAAAAAGACACCTAGTTGACTCCTGTCCTGAATTGACCTTTACATCGGAACGAGCGACAAAAAATGAGCTGCAATTTTTAGATCTGGTTATTGCAGAAGATACAATGTGCTGGAGGTACGGGAAGAAAAAAAGCCAAAAGCCCCTAGTTCCATTCAAAAGTTGTCATCCGAAGGCCATAAAGCGCGGCATTGTAACGTCGTTGCTAAAAAACTCAATTGCGAAAACGTGCATACACCAGATTGAAAAGGCAACAACAACAACACTTCATCGGTTGTTAGATGCCGGATTTAATGATGACATCATAAATGAGGTGATGAGGTCACTATCTAAAGGAAAGAAAGAAGCTAAAAAGGTTGCCGACGGAAGTTCGAGAAGAGTGGTGTTGCCGTTCTATCATGGCGTATCGCATAACATCAAAGCGATGGCCCAAACGTTTGGAGTTTCAACTGTGTACAGGAATGACATTAGGTTGTCAAGGTTAACACCTTTTATAAAAGAGAAAAACGGAACTTGCCAAATAACCCACAAAGAGATGACAGTCCCATGCAAATCAGGAGTAGTTTATTCGATTCCTATGACTTGTGGTCTCAACTATATTGGGCAGACTGGAAGATGTTTAAACATAAGGCTATATGAACATAAAAATAATGTAAAAAACAATGCTCCAAACTCAGAGGTCGCAAAGCATATAGATCAATGTAGCGGATGTGTACCAGAATGGAAGAAAAGTACCGTGTTAGAATTTGAAAGAAACGACAAGAAAAGACTTATTCTCGAAACATTACAAATTAATAATTCAAAAAACTGTATAAGCAACGCATCGGTTGTTTTTTCTGATATTGAAAAAAGGTTCCTTGACGTGTGAATTTTGTCTCGCGGTATAAGATGTGTAGTGTTCGAACAATGTGCCACGTGCCTGGATCGGTGGATTCTACCAAACTCTACACCGGAGTGTTATAGGACAATGTGTACCATCGGGACATTATTTAATGATTGCTTTTATTTTATTTTTATTTTGGATCAACCGACAATCGATTCGGACCAGATTTGTGCACAACATCAGTTTGAAATGTCGCGCGGAAAAAGTCGTTGAAATACTGGAGGGGAAGAAAAAGACGACGACGATAAAACCCATAGCTGTGTTAGAGAGTCTATGTGTGTGGTGTCCTTTTTATGTGCCTCACTCTCAGGAAGTTAAATGGCGTTATACCCGCACCAGCTGGCAGCCACCACCTATACCGTCTCGTTTATACAGCTGCCGAGAGAGGGCGACTGTTGCCCAAGCCCAGCCCGGGCCAATTTTTTTTTTTTTTTTAGCAGTTCATGAGAGTTCGGCAGATTTAAAGATAAAAACAGTAAACGAAAAGTAAGACATGTTGACGTTATGCCTTCATTACTAGGTTTATTTTGTGACATCAAATCCCACCTGCCTCAAATTTACTTCGGTTGTTGTCTGCCAACTGCAGCACCGGGAAATTCGATTATTTCAAATGTGGTTATTTCCTTAGCTTTATTCGCTGTTTAATGGCGAGATGCAGACTTCTTACCGAAGACCAAGTCGTCTAACACCCTATAGAGCCAGATGAAGAGAAATGCTTCTGACCATCGAAATCAGCGTCGACACGACAAGCAATGCCGCAAACATTTTGGGGCCCTCAAAGTGCGTATCTCGCATGTTCCCTGTCGAAGTCAAAAGTTTTTGTGCTGCCGTCTTTTGTGGCGCATGCAGTGGACAGAAAACGGGAAACCCAAACCTCGAGCTCCCCTATGCGTTCCGGCTAGCACGCCAGGCCCCTCCCACAATACTCTCTGCTCGCCATGATTTGTGGTTTCCTCCTCTCCACTCGCCTCCTCTCTGACGTTCGCTCCTCTAAAGTGGAGAGGGAAGAGCGCTTTGTGGGACGAGTATGTCCTGCTTTTCTGAACGTGCAACAGGCTTCCCGGGGCACAAGTTCATCTGCTTCTTGGGCAGGGGCTGCGGCGACGTCAGAACGCCGAGCTCTGATTGGCTCCGATTGGAAGGAAAGCCTGGCACATCGACGGCGGAGCCATAGGGCGAGCGGCCACAGAAAAAAAGGAGTGGAGGAGCGCGCAAAGCGGTGACCAATATGGTAACGCAGAGCAGAAAGGGCGGAGATAGGTGCAAGCGCTTAAGTCATGAGCGGCCGCTCCCCGAACCACGTTTGTTTTCGTGTTTTCGTCACCGTCGTTTTCGTACTCCGGGAGCAACGGCTGCGGCGATTCGAAAGAGCGCTGGCAACAATGCACCAAATACTTGAATGCACCATGCCGGTGGCGTCGGCGGAGTTGTCGGCGTGCCAGCGGAGTGCGTCGTCGTCGGACCATCGTATTGTGCCGCGGAAGAAACATGCAGTTTTGACTAAACGAAACCGACGGCCGCCACCGTCGGTTTCGCGTTCAAGGACCGCTGCGGAGATACGGGCCTACGGACGCAGGGAGAAACGGGAAAGGGTTGACATTGAGTTTCTCCTCTACGATACCGAAAAGAAAAGAGGAAACAAAAGAGTGTCTCTGCGTTTGGTCCCGGCAAGCTACGGCGTCCCGCCCCGTGACGTGTTCCATGACGAAACCACTGGATGCTACCAATCATTTTCACGAGCGGAGTGGAGAGGAGGTCGAGGCTATAGGCTTGCGTGAATAGTCAGCCGTCGTGGCTTCGTCCCACCCGCATGTGCAGCGAACCGCACCGAGCACGTCGACAGAGACGTTTCCTTTGTGGGGGTGGGCCAGTCACATCGCTTCCCCCTCTCCGACTCACCACGGCTTGCCACGTCTCGCTGTCCAGTTCCAAACTGAAAAACGGAAACGGGGTACAGCTTTTTTTACCGAGCGGTGAGCCGTTCACGGACCACGACGCCAGTTTGCATACTCCTTAAAGGGGCACTCAAGTGGTTTTTGAGTTCGTGTTTTGATGATGACAGCTGAATTTAGACCCCCTAAGTATCCCTAAAAACCAAGAAATATAGTCATACGGTGATTATTTCTTTAATAAAAATGTAATTGAAGGCCGCCAAACCTCGGATCCACCCGAAAACGAAACCACTCTCATTGGTCCTCGCACGCTTATCAAAAGAATCTCGGGCCAATGGCGTTGGACGACGTTCCGTCGCGCAGTGATCCCGAGGTAGCCGCATCGGCCGAACCTCTTTGTCATTCGAGCTTCGATCATGGCGGAGTTCTCTACGCTCGAGGACTTGACGCGGTTAGAGGTTGAAATTCTTCGGCGGACAGCCGACCTGGGGATGATTTCCTATGACGCCACTTCGACGTGCGATGTGGACGATAGCAGCGCTTCGGAGTCATGTTCGGGTTCCGAGGACGGCGAAACGCAGGCCTTTTCGGGCATTCTTCGATTTGCGGTTGGGGCAAGTCGTAACCGAACCAACGTTTGACATCGCAGCGTTACCTCTGGTACGTGATGTCAAACGATGTCGCCACGTTGCCTTTGGCCTCGGGAGGACGGGGGAAAGGCTGGTTCAGACATGTGCAACGAGCGCGTACCTACGACTGCGTTTGTTGCGACCGGAACGACCGCTCTGCGCCGCGCGTACACACACCTGCAACCACTACAACAAGCGCAGCGGGTCGTCAGCACGGCGACCGCTTCTATACGCGGCCGTCAGCTGTTTCAGCGGCCCCTCTAAGAAAGGGGACGCACTGCTACTCAATGCCGTAACCGAATATAGACAGACAGTTGGCTATAGCCTAGAGCTTTATTATTATTTTTTCTTGATAGGCTTGCAGGGTACAGTGGATGAAAAAAAGAAAATAAAAAGATGCAGTACGCCGTCTTGGACGATCACGACTCTAATACACGACATTGCAATAGTACAAATATCGCCACACGCCTTTTCTACGATTATAAAAGACAATGTAATCTTAGCAGCGATATAGCAACGTAGAAATATGATTTCGTGATCAGATAGACGTTGCGAGCGTTCAGGATTGCTAACACTAATCATTTCTCTCCGGTGATGAAAACGCGTGAAAATTCGCATCCTTTATACGGTACGCGCCAGTAATACCTTGAACTTGAGCACACGCATGAAATGCGCCAAATAAGAAATCCGGGCGATCTTCGAGGACACAAATGCTTAGAAAGCACCACTGTAGTCGAAGTAAACAAACACGACGGCACGGGCGTTTCTGCTGTCTTGAGAGTGCCGCCACGACATCGCCGCACGAGTAGGTGGATCTTCCCTTTTAGTACGTGCTGGGTTATCATAGCGACACACGACGAAAATTCACAGTCAAGGATAGCGCTTTTACGCGGAACGATGAGCTTTCACCACGCCGTCCACGTCGACGACTACCACCGAGGCCTGGCCAGCCTGGCCGGCCCGCTACCGACAGATACGTGCGCTTCCGCGCATCCCGGGGGAGCGGGAAATTCACCCTCCGCGGAGGAAGGCAAGGAGAAAACGTAGTCCCTTGTTTGTGAAACAATAATTGCAGTATCGCGTATTCTAAACTAGAAATATTTTACGTCTTTTGAAATTATCATGAACAACATATTTAAATGAACTGAAAATTGTTTCTTTAGCGAAACTTTACAAAGGCCGCCAAAATTTTCAAACATACGATAATTTCATTGGTCCTCGCAAGTACAGAAAAGAGTCCGCACGTATTTTATTCCTGCGTGATTAATAGGCGGTTCTGCCTTCTAAATCTGAAGATACTCATTCACTGACACTTCCTTAACGCCATCGCACCAAAAAGTAGCTTCTCCAAAAACTGCTTGAGTGCCCCTTTAAAGGGGCGGTGCAACAATATTCAATTGGGATGTTTTTCACTTTACACGGGCTTACTGGCACTATACCTGTTTTCATCTCAAGAAAAAAGTACGTTTTGCGCATTGTTCCCACGCGGCGCGAAATAGTTCTTACGAGATTCGGTTGTCGGAGGAAAAAGCGATGCTTTTGGCGTTTGGAACGTGTACGTCTTGATAAGATAACATATATCTAATCTAAAATTCACCTACATCTGTCTTCATTATCCACATAAAGGGGGAAATTAGTAATGTTCCGCGAGGAGCCGGACTTGTTTTACTTCGGTTCTTGAGGTGAAAACAGGTATAGTGGGACTCAAGGATACTCGCACGCAACGCCACTGACCAAGAAACTCCTTTGATGCGCTGTAATTTTGAGGACAAAACCGAGTGTTTTCATCCAATCTCTCCTTCGCAAAACCTGATGACGTAGCTGGGCGGAAGCAGTACCGCCCAGTGACGATATTTGAATGCGGCTCATAGATTGGACCTGAGCATGGCGTGGACACTCGATTTGGGCTCGTGATAATCGATCGCTCGAGAAGCATTCGGGTAGTGGCCCGTGTCCAATCGCTGCAATGACGACAACAGCCGAACCATAACAATGTCTGAAACTCAGCGCGTGTCCTGTGCCTTGCAAACCCCAGCGCATGGCTATGATCAACATTGGCGGCATATATTCGGCTCCAGATCACGTGGCCGCTTGTTCTGGCTGCGAGTTAAGGGGGTGAACGCTGCTCGTTTTTCTTTAATTTTTTACTAGGACTCCTATTGCGTGGGGTGAAAAACGAACGAGTATTTCACAGGTCATTAACGTCAGGGATCCGTTCTAACCGGTATTTGCGCAAAATACAAAAATCGTTGCATCGCCCCTTTAACAGTCCCGGTTTGTCGTCTGCTAGTGGGATTGGTCCAGACATGCACACGTTACTAAACAAAGTAAAGAATTACATTCACGATTGCACGAGGCTACATTGTAACTAATTACAGTTACAATTACCATTCTATAAAAGTAAGTGACCGTTACCACAAAAGGTAATCCGCTAATTTCCCGGTGTTACTTTCTGCCTTACTGTCCTAAGGTAAGACACAAAACACAAGAGTCTTATAGAGGCGTTTATTGTTGCCACCAGTCACACTTTTGTCACCTTGAGCAACGGGGCTCTGCAAAGTCTCGTCGGACGTGTTGCCACGTTTCTAAGTGAAGATATCGCCCGTCACGCTGAAAACTCTCACGAATGGCTGACACACGGCATTCTGTGCTTCATCAGAAAAATTTAACAGCTCTCTGCCCTGGTGAAAGCGCAAAGCTTCGTTGTTACAGCCGTAGTTTGATGCTGCTAGAATCGCAAAGCTATAAAAATTGAAATAGAGATAAATAAACCTTGAATAAAATCAATGTTTGTGGATAAATTATATAAATATATTTTTGCCGGCAAACATCGCAAAATGGTGGTACAGGAAAAAAAAAAAACATGAGCAATTCCATTCTGTGAAGGTGGATGACTAGCGAAACTGTTTAGCACACTACACAGACCCGCCCCGAGGAGCTGGAGGAAACTAGACACGCGCGACAGACCCGCCCCCCGGTGGAAAGTAGGCACGCGCGACGGGACCGCCGCCCCGGGAAAGCGGAAGGAAAGGAAACTAGGCACGCAAGCGCTTGGAATGACGACAAAGAGAGGGCCGTGCCCTCTCTTTGTCGTCATTCCAAGGGCCGGTGCACAAGGCAAAGGTTTGAGAAACCTTTATTGTCCACCTGAAAGTCTACTGATCTTGAAAATGGTGCCTATTGATAACTATCCTATTGAAAATGCATATCCAAGTGATGAGACGTATAAGATTTTGCATTGAATGAAGCGATTTGGCATCAAATTCGGGACCTGAGTTTTTGTTGACGCACACGAAAAATCCACGGGACCCCAGCCATAAACGGCTTCGCTGTAAAGCAAGATATAGATAGCACACATCACAGTTCAATTACAGAATATACTTTTATATCAATCTTCCAATAGCTCTGAACACGTGTCGTTTCTTGATTGAGACGTCGGTGAATAAGAGGATGATCTTTTTGGATATATAACCCGCAAAAACATCAGGGGACTCCTCACAAAACAAAATATATATATATATATATATATATATATATATATATATATATATATATATATATATATATATATATATATATATTTAATGTCGATTACAACTGAAATTTAGACGCACGTATGCCGTGCCTACCATTTCTTGATGCCATCCAAAACGCATGTAGCACGGGTCGGCCGCAACACAGCTGAGGATTCTTCAGCTAAATGTCAGGTGAGGCAACGGCAACGTCTTCCCCACAGCGACAGAAGTAATTATAATTTTGAGAAATACGAGCTATAAAAGAGTCTTACCTCATACTTCCACGCCTAGAAGGTGTAAGCAAGCACCTTCATTCTTAACCCGATCATCCAGGAGCTAGGAAGCGCGATCCTCACACCGCGGTACCACCACCGCTGAAAGTTGCCATATATTACCGCACACGTATCCTGATGCTGCAAAAAAAAAAAAAAAAAAAAACATGGCGCTCGAAGGTGGTGATTTGGATGCTGAAGCTTTTAGGAGGTTATGTGAAAAGCAGCACAAAATCAAATAAAAATTCGTATCTCCCAAAGATGGTCAGTGTTCTAATATCTTCTGAGCAGCATGCCAGTTAGTGTCACATCCCTTTCTGTCGGTTTCTGTGTTGAAGTCGATTCAGCGGAAAACGGAGCGTCCCCTCCCCTTTTAACATTATGCAAACTGTCGTAGGCACTATAACCGAGGTGGGCATTGTTAATTGTCTCGATCTTTTGGAAGGCGCGCAGTCGACGATCGTCTTGCAACGCGTCTCGCGTCCTCGGGTGGTTTTATAGATTTATTGCGTTTCTACGTGAAGACCTCCTGAAGAGGGCTTGTTGCTTGTGTTAGTTAGTCATGGCCGATTCACACGACGGACTGATCCGCGGACGGATTGATCACGTGATGACATGTCCGCGGTTCGTCTGTCTTCCAAGCGCATCCACACGAGAGAGACAACGAGCAGACGCCAGCGAGGACGGACCGCACCTGTTCGCCACCCCACAGTGCCGCGAAACTCCAACAGCGCACCGTGGCACGTTGTCCAATAAGAAATCGGCGTTTGCTACAGCGATAAAGAATCGTACGTCGCTGTTACGTACAGATCGAGACAAAACACCGTGATAGGCTTCGCGCGAAGCGCCACTAGCTTTACTAACCCAAAGCATGATAGTAACACAGGCATGGTCCTGTTCGAGGAGGGCTCGGCGTAGAAGCGACGAAGTTTTGGGCTCGCGGAGGGGCGTCTGGAGATGCCTTCGAGCACTCCGCGCTCGTGCACAACACTCAAGTACACCACAGCCACAAGAGAGGTCTTGCTCGGTGAAATCTTGATTGGACGTGCAAGAATTATTGCGGCGTGCTAGACAAGTTTTGACGGGAGCTTCTTGACACGGACCCGGAGGAGTACCGGAACCTGCGACGAGTCAGCCGGAGAAAGTTTTTACAGTTCCTTTCACACGTGGAACGAAACGCCCGACAAAATGAACCAGCGAACGCACAAAACACAACGATACGTCATTTTTGTTTTGATCGTCCAGACGAAATACCAAGAAAACAATGTACCGTTGCCAGACTAAACGCTTTTCAAGTCAATCTCCCGCCAAATATCCGCGAGTGAAAAAGGCGCTCGACTGGTTCGACTTTATCAGTCCGCGCGTCCGCGGACGAGGAGCGGATCGCAGGAATCGGTGACGTGCCGGTCACGCGGTACACGGTCCGCGGACGAAAATCGCGATTCGGTCCGTCGTGTGAATCGGTTATAAGTAGATGGTCGTCCAAGGTCGCCAAAAAAAATTGTTTGCAGATATGTTTCGAGCCTGGTAGGCTCTTCGTCAGTCCAAACAGGAACACTTCGTTTTCCTTTTTTTTTTTTTTCATTAAATAAAAAACGGTCCCAAAGAAGAAGTAATTGTAAAAATGCTTACCGCTTAGCGGGTACCTACTCAACTAAATTCTCGCTTAAAATTTTAATATATTCCGATAAACAATCAGTGAATAGTATTGAGGTAATTAAATATAATATTATTATTATCACAAAACCAGTTTTTGGGACATGTGGTTGGACATAAGCCAACTATACCTGGTGTCATGAGAGGCCCAATGCAAAGCGTTTGCTCGTGACACATTAAACAATAAGGCGAGAAAAAGAAAAAAAAAGCAACAGTGCGGCACCGGTTAGAAGATCTCAATTAAATGTCCATAAAAAAAGACGGCAATGACCCTTTCGAACTGTTAAGGCCATTCGGTTCTAAAGTATTAAATTTATAAATAAATTCAGATTCTTTATTTTTTCGATCTCTGGTGGTTCGAAAGCCCCCCTGAAGTATAATAAAATTAAAATTAGAAAGTCCGTTATATCCTGTGGAGTTTAAGTGACGGCAAACTGGTCCGGCAACGTGTTTACGTATGTGAATTTTACGTAGATTCATGCGTTTTCTTATGCTTCTTTTAGTTTCTCCTATGTATTGAATTAGGCATTTTTACATTGAATCAGATAAATAACATTTTCCGAATTACAGTCAAAGGTACCATTTATTTTCCAATTAAAGATATAAGCTGTGCTACGAATTGAGTTAGCTCTAATTATATCCACACGTAAACTGCATTGGGTATTATTGCATTTTATACAACCAAGAGGGAACAGGCTACGTCTGATGGAGTTTCGGGACTGTCTAAAAAAATTCAATAAATTACGTGGTCTCCTAAACGCTATACCAGGTGGTCGAGGGATAACAGCTTTTAAAGCAGTGTCCATGTGTATGATATTCATGTGTCGTCTAAGAATATTGTTTATGTTTGGAAGTTTTGACTGGTAAGGTAAGATTAGTCGTAATTCATGGTTATTTTGTTTCGGTCGCTCTACTAAACAAGCGTTCCGAGAGATCGCTCGACTTTTTGATATTGAATTATCTATTAACGGAAAGGGGTATCCACGGTTAATGAAATCCACTCATAGTGCTCTAGCTTTTATCTCAAAATCCTCATCTTCTGAACATAAGCGTCTTAATCGTAGCATTTGGCTGTATGATATACCTTTTTTGTTTTGTATTGGATGACAGCTTTTATAATGTAGAAATTGACGTCAATCTGTAGGTTTTCGATATAAAGTTGTTTTCAAACCATTTTCAGTAAGTCTTATCTTAAATTCTAGAAACTCTATTTCCGTATCCGAGTATTTATATGTAAATTTAATATGTGGATTAAAATTGTTCGCAAAATTAATAAATTCAAGAGTTTATCTTCCCCCTTATTTCAAATTATAAATATGTCGTCTAGGAAACGTTTATAAAAAAGGGGTTTATGCAGAAAGGAGTTAAGTAGCCGCTCCTTTAAAGACATCATATATATATATTTGCATAGGAGGGAGGAAACCGTGATCCCATTGCGGTGCCATGTATTTGTAAATACTGCTCATTCATAAATGTGAAGTTATTAAGTTCTAAAGCTAAGTGCATAAAAATATTTAAGACGATTTTACGAACAGTGAGGTCGTTGTCGTTAACAATATTCAGAACTGCTTGTATACCTTCATCATGCGGTATATTAGTGTAAACAGACACTGAGTCCATTGTCACCAGCAATGTACCATTAGCCCTAAAATGTATTTGGATCTCATTAATCATATTTAGAAAATGAGAGGAGTCTTTTACTTACGACAGGGCACCGGCTGCAGTACTTTTAATTTGTTAGTAACAGTTTATTGTTCGAAACCAACTCGCCCAAGCATCCACATTATCGTCAATAAAGTGTGAAATGCTCTCTGTATTTGTCCCTATTCCAGAAATAATTGGTCTACCTGGGTGATTTTGCTTGTGTACTTTCATTAACATAGAGAACTGTCCTGTTCTCGAATTTTCATGAATGAGATACATAGAAATATTTTTCTCTGTTTTTTTTTATTATCTACTAGGTAGTTTAATTGGTTTTTCATTGTCTCTCGAAACCTAAGGGTTGGATCATAATCTAGTTTGTTTTATAGAACTTAGTGTCGTTCAGTTGTTTAATTGCTTCCGTTATATAGTAGGCTGCGTTAACTATACATATACCTCCCCCTTTGTCAGCCTGGGCTATTATAATATCACTGTTATCAGTAAGGATTTTTAAGCATTGTCTATTTTTATAAGTTAAATTATTTTTGAGTAATCTTTGTTTTTCAAAGACCGATAAAACATATTTCTGGACTGCCTCTATGTATTTTATGACACTAACATTTTGTTTATTCAACGGTGGAATCCAAGAGGATTTGTGTTTATATAAAGGCTCTTCAATGTAGTTTTTTTTTTTTTGTGACACATTTACTTTTTGTGCAAGTGTTCTGACAGGCAAGATGACTTTGCATAAATTCAGTCTATTCTAAGAAATGTCTGGTGCTTCGCTTTCCTGAAGAATACGGAGGCTGCTAATCACGCCAAAAATTAGAATCCAACAAAACGACGAAGCTAAGAATACGAATAGATGTGAGAAATGCGATGTGCCCAGGAGCAATGAGCAACTTCCGGCCATCTTTTTTTTTTTTTTTGTCTCAACGTATTCTACTTAATTTGTTGCAATCCTTTTTACTGTTCCCTGTTATTGACTGATTTCGTGATCAGCAGGAAAGCAAGCTTAGTAATTTTTGGGTGTGTGGATGGGGTTTACACAGTTGGTCACTGGCACACTAAAAAGAAGAATAAAAGTTCAGTTCAGTAAGCCCAACGCAGACTCATGTCCAGTCTCTCTTTACGCCGTTTGAAGGGTCCGGGCTTCTTAAACAAAACTTGTATGTTGCGGCGTCTGGGCTTCACACAAAAGACACGTAGGTAAGCCGAAGCCACTTCAAGCACAAGGATGAGTACCGCTGCACCTAGTCCCACAGACAAGATGAGAAAGAAGGGCACGAGGTCGCTCAGTGTCAAAACCTCCGGCTCTGTTGAGACGCCGCCGCTATAGGATTGGTACTTGACCTTGAATTCTTTGAGAGCTTCTGCCCTGCTGAACAGGCCACACTCCTGGGCTTGGCCAACGGTCTGCGCAAAAGCTTCCCTGAATTGCCATGCGTACATAATCTCGGGTCCGACAATCTCCACAAAGATGGGTTCCCCAGTCGAGACGTAATCGAAATTGCCGAGTCCTTCGTGGATGGTACTGGTGTGTCGACCCACAAACTCGTACGTCATGGGAAAATACTTCTTGTCAGGAATTATCTTGTGCTTCCTTAGTCTAAGATATTCGGACTTGACGATTTTCGTGGCGTCCTTTGTCGAAGTATCATTCCCCAACTCCTTGAATTCAAAAAGATGGCGAACACATCCTTGTTGATAGACGCTACTGCGGCTCGTGAAAGTCGGATGTTCGGCTTCAAGAGGTACGTCCCTCAGGAGGGCCGTCAGTGAACCTTTGTATCCCGTAGCAAGCACAAGACCCATGACACTCCAGAGAGCTATAAGAAGCTTCGTAGAGAACTGTCTCCGTTTGTTGTAGGAGAGTTGATCGCTTTGCTGCAGCAATGAGGCGACCAATGCAAGCACCGCTGTGTGAGCACTGAAAATTGTTTTCTTGTCGGCCCAAAGCGTCAGAAATATAATGAATGTACTCAGCAACATCCCGCATAGCAGCGCTGTCCACACGTGCGAGGAGAAGGGAAGGATAAGCACGCCCTCCTTTGGCAGGGGGTATCTTCTCTTCGCAAAAAGTGTAAACCTGGTTGAATGGTAAAATCGCGGTTGTATCTTCATTGGAAACCGATGGTTCCATAGAGGTTGGCGATCATGCACAATCGTGACTTCATTTGTAATAGGGGTGTAACTGTGGTTGAAATATATAATATTATAAGCAAATCTAGTATAGCGTTCCTCGCGAAAACTGGCTTTTTTGTTACGTAACACATCCAGGAGTACAGCGTATGTGGGATGCTCACACAAGGCGGGGTACACGCAAATTATCGTCAATCGTGCCCCATCCAAAGGAAGTTGCTTTAAGAGACGGGACTTCCAGCTTGTGGCAAAAGGACCTTCCCTACACGAAAGGCATTCCACTTGGCTGTCCTTCGTTAGCAGAATTCTACTGTCACTTCGAAGTATAGTGTAGACACCTCGGTGTTGGACATAGGTGTAGTTGGGATCTCGAACGATTCCCGGATCTTTTACTGAGAGTATCTTATCGCGGACCTCATCAGAGAGTAAAGCGATTGCGTTTTGGTACGGGATACGCATTAATTCCTCTGACATATCATGAAGCTCGTACCATATCAGTAGAAGGCTATAGACCGAGTTCGAAATACGGTGGCAATACCCGTTCGAATCGCATTGTCCAGGTTTTGTAGAGATTCGCGGCGCAAAAGGTAATCGCTTTAGAAAGCGTCGCACATAGGGATCATGATGTCTGAGGCATCGCGGGGACAAAATAATATGCAGCCTTCCGCCTGTCGCCAACGTCAGGAAGCGATCGAAGTCCGTGTCTTGCAGTATGTCCGTCCAGCGGCTCACCTGTTTGACTGAGTCCAGGTTGCTTGCGAAGACAATAAAGGCAAGGACCATAACGAACTTCATCATGAGTTTATCCGGAAGGTTCGTAAAGTCCTCTTATAGCACGGTGGAATGTCACCCCAGTTACACCTCGATGCTGCTGCTTCCAGTCTGATTGAAAATTGGCGTGACTGCAAAGGGGTTCTATCACGCCAATTCGTGCTCGCAGTCATTTTATGGAAGGCCCTTAAGTGCCCTGACATTACAAAATTACTTTTAAGACATTAAGGAACATTTCAGTACGGTAGAAAGGCTAAGTGCCTCTGTCGCCCATTTGGAAACTGTCATGTTCGTGTACGTGCTTTCTTGCAATATATATGTTTGTTGCTATAGGGTGCTCCCGCTCTACGTTGCTTTGGTTACGTCTATAGAAATGTATCGACGTGTTCTTCTCTTAGATAGCGTCGCTACAGCACCACTATAAACTTCAAACATGTAATGTTGCGCAGTCTTTGCGAGGACACAACGCACTTTGTCCTTCTAACGTGTAAATGCAGAAGAGTACTACGACGTAAAAAAAATAGCAAGCGTTATTTTCCGTTTTTATTTTCGTTATTTGTGTGGTTAAGAGTTTTATATATTTTCACCTACCCGAAGCCTACAGCTTTTTTTTACAAGTCTTGATTGGAAGGCATTTATTAAGAGACAATTATTTGTCATAAAAGGGTTAGGATAGGCTCAATGAGAAATATATCAAATGGTTCGGGAGGTAGATCAGTAAGGGGTGCACGAATCAGATATTTTGGGACACAACTCCTGTCGTGGTAATGGACAAAGTGCATGAATATCTGAGAACAATTAGGACTTTAGTAATATTCAAAATTAGAGATTTAAAGCATAAAATGCGTAATAAACCATTTCATGCTTTAATAAGAAAACATGCTTTGTCATTGCGGTTATCAAGCCTGTTCATGTTTTTGTTCATCGTTGATTCCTTTCGGATGACCTAACACTCTTTCCTGGCCGGCGTTCAGTTGGCAAACAAAGGGACCTTTAAGTGACACGAAGCATTTTTCCACATCGTTTTCGTGACACGTTGAACGAAATTTTGGTTATGGTCGCACCTCTAAGCGTTCTCTTCCAGCTATAACAATCTGAATAACGCGGTAATATTGCCTTTCAACGAAAATAACGCTTATTTTATTGTTCCTCTTCATACGTTTTTCTGAAGCACTAAGCTTTGCTGTCCGTTAGGAAGGCGTATTCATACGTGCAATGGGAGTCAGAGCCTAACATTAACTCCTCTGATTGTACGAAGGTGTATCGATGATTGCGAGAACCACGTCCGGAATAAAGTTTACCACTTCGGTCAAAACGCCAAGTGAGATTCCGTCACTAAATTAGCTTTTACGCCAGTCTTTTAAATATTGAGAGAGAGAAAAAAAAAAAGACACCCCGACGGTTTGTTCGCGCTAACATTGGCGCGGAGTGTACGAAGTTACGAACAAGCGATGCTGTTTGAACAGAAATTTTGCCAAAATTTCTCAAGCATCAAAACAAAAAAATCCAGGGAACATACGCACACGCGCTAGACGCCCTCGCCATTCATGTATAAGCTATTCGTAATTACTAACCAAAATATTGATGAACGCGCCTGCAAAGTGCCATTTGTTTGAGGGGGTTTACTTCAGAACAATGGCACTCGCCCGCGCTCTTTAGTGCTTGGATAGCCTAGCAAAAGGCCTATGCCGGGTCACCAGTCTTGCAAGGAACGTTATACTCTGCTTACACGGGCACCTTTAACCGTAGTTCAGTCAACCTTAACTGCAGTTTCTTTTCACCACAGTTATCACACCATACTCTCCAACAGCTATTTCAGAAAAAGTGAAGAGTGCGCGTGCACAGCTCCGATGGGTACTTAAGATGCGCAAGCACACTTGAGCCCATCGCTTTGACTGCATAACCACGGAAACTTGCCCAATACCCTAGTTACACGTGCACACTCAACTGCAGTTAGGCTAAGCTACAGTTACCACATTATACTCTTGAACAACGTCCTGTGGTTACGCAGTCAAAGCATAGCCTCCTTTATTCTAGAAATCCTGCCAATCCAATTAATGAGTCATTGAGCATCCGGCCACCCGAAAAAGGCGAGGGGCGGCGCCGAACGGTTACCCATACGGCAGCGCAAAGCCACTCAACTAGCGCAAAAAAGAAAGAAAAAGAACACGCGGTGTTTGTTTGTTTTGTTTTTTGCAAAACAACAAACCACAACAGAGGAAAAAAAGGGGGGGGGGGGCAGGGGGGCTACCGGCGCATAGAGAAACGGGGGAGGGCTGAAATAGTGGAGGGTCGATGCAAAATTCTCTAAATTTCCGAAAACAAAAAACATAAAACAAAACCTCGAAGCAAAAAAATTCGAAGCAAGACCTCGTCCGTGCTTCGAATTTTATCGCTGGGGCATTGTTTGGCGCTGCCGGCATCTTCCCTGATCTCCTTCCCCTCCACTGCGGCCACGTTCTTTCGCGATTAGACATGCTTTCTAGAATAAAGGAGGCTGTAGTCAAAGCTGCGGCCGCACGAGCGCTTGCCCAACTTGAGCGTCTATCAATGCTGTGCACACGCAGTGTTCAATTAATTCGAAATATCTCTCCGACACTATGGCGTAGTAACTGTGGTTCAGCGTAACGTAAGGTTCTTGGACAGTATGATGAAAAAGGCGTTTTAGGCCTATTCGGCTTGAACTCAAATATCTACGCGTTACTTGAAAAAAAGATAACACTTCAGACAAATCAACTAGATTACTTGATTACTTCAAAAATAATTGAACGTTACTTGAAAAAGTAGACGTCACCTTCCCGATTACTTCAGGTTTTCGAAACCGACTGATTTTCCTGGCATTATGAAAACGGGTCTTCGTACCATCCATCATTAGATTAAGATGACCGAATTAAAAACTTACTTATGTGCTTCATCCACCAATTTTGGTAAAACATCCTCCGGTCGGAGACTTGGTTGGAGAATTCCTTGGCAGAAACTTGTAGAAACTATGGGCTCCATTAAAAAACGGAAGGAAATCCGGGACTGAAACCTTTAAATACAGACGTTTAGGGAACCGTTTTACAGCGAAGCTGTTTGTGGCTAGGGTTCCGTGGATCTTTCGTGTCGGCAATAGAAATGACGTCACGGCTTCGTGATGTCATGTGACGTCATGACGTTAGCGGAAAAAGTTTCCTGCTAAATTTAGCGGAAAAATCTCCTCACTAAACTTAGCGAAAAAATTTCCCCACTAAGTTCAGCAGAACAATTTCTCGCTAATTAAACAAAATGTTTTCTAAATTTAGTGAAAAAATCTCCCGCTAAATTTAGAGGCAAAATTTTCCCGCTAAATTTAGCGGAAAAATTTAACCGTTAAATTTAGTGGAAATAATTCCCCGCTAAATTTCGCCGAAAAATTCCCCCGCTAAATTTAGCGGAAAAACTTCCCCGTTAAATTTAGCGGAAAACTTTTCCTGGTTAATTTAACGGAAAGATTTCAACGCTAATTTTGGCGGGAAAATTCTCCGCTAAATTTTAGCACAAAAATTCCCCGCTATATCTCCCGGACAAATTTCCCCGCTAAATTAAGCACCGAAAAATCCCCATAAGGTTTAGCAAAAAAACTTCCCCGCTAAATTTAGCGGACAAATTTCCCAGCTAAATTTAGAAATTTAGCAGAAACAATTCCCCGCTAAATTTAGCAGAATGTTTTCCGCTGAATTAAGGGGGAAATATAGCGAAACTTTCCCGCCAATTGGCAGGAGAGCAGGTGTCATGCTTTGGGAAAAGAAAAGGAAGAAAGAGAAGTGAAGAAAAAAAGTGAAAGCCGTTTACAACACCCTGTAACGCCGAATTGGAGCGCAGCTCTTGAGGAGGTGGAGGGAAGGGTACTCAGGGAAGGGTATACCCCTCCTCCTCCTCCTCCCCTTCCTCCCCTCATTCTTCAGTCTCCTCCGGGGGGGGGTCACGTGACCTGGGGGGTCACGTGACTCCCCCTCCCCCCGAGGTCACGTGACCCGGGGGGGGGTCGCGCGGTGCATTATGGGACATTTCCCATAATGCACCCTGGGGGAAGGGGGGTCACGTGACCTCGAAGGGGGGGGGGGGTCACGTGACCTGAGGGGCCACGTGACCCCCCCCCCCCCCCGCCCCGAGGTCACGTGACCCCGCGGGGGGTTCGCGTGGTGCATTATGGGACATTTCCCATAATGCACCGCGCGGTTACGCCGACGGCGACGGCGACGGCGACGCCGCTCAAGCCGGAAACGGGCGCCTAAGAGCTGCGCTCTAAAAGAAGAGCGGTATCGCGGGTGCGAAAGGATTCGAAGCTGAACCAAGAGCCGCGACGGTTGGCTGCTCGAACGGTGCGCTACCCGGCTCCGTCCCGGCGTCAGTGTGGTCAACGTAACCGGCTTCGTCCCGGCTTCAACGCGCTGAAAATCAACGTACCTGGCCCCGTCCAGGCGGCAGGGTAGCTGAACGTCAACGTAACCGGCTTCGTCCCGGCTTCAGCACGGTGACCATCAGCGCAACCGGCTCCGTCCCGGGATCAAGGCACCCGGACCCGAGATAGCCAACCCCCTCCCGACATCGCGGCACGCACTACTTCACCAACGATCAAGGGGCGAACATTCAAGGGCACCAGCGAACCGAGCTACGACCCCAGGTGTGACTATACTGCCTACTGAACGTGCTTGGACGGTCGAATGGTTTCTTTTCTTTGGCTTTTCTAACGTTGCTCCTTTTTTTATATTTACTTCCTGACTTGAATATATATATATTTTTTTACTCATGCATTTGTCTCAGTCTCCCGATCCTTCCTCTCACCATCCAGGACGAACCTGACAGCAGGACAGGAGGAGGGGAGAGAAGGAGAGGGAGGAGGGGCATACCATCCCCTCCTCCTCCTCAAGAGCTGCGCTCTACTTCGACGTTAGAGGGAATCGTAAACGTCTTTCATTTCTTTGCGCATTCGATACGCTACGATGGGCCTTCCAGATACGACCTGCGCATGCGCTACCACAGAAGACTCGCACATGCGCAGTTTGAACCGGAGGGCCTATCGTACCGTATCGGACGTGCAAAAAACGGGCGCCGAAGAACTACGCTCTAAAACGGTTCCCTAAAACCTTCTAATTATATTGGTACCGTTATGGTTACGGTTAACGCTTTTTCTTCACATCGGTTTCGTTTCAGATTTTTTTTTTTTTAGGGTTTCGGTGTTTACAATTTTGAATACCGATTACCCGACCCTAAAAACTGTTTTTTAGAGCGCAGCTCTTAGGCGACCGTTTCCGGGTTGACGGGCGTCGGTGTCGGCGTCGGCGTAACTGCGCGTTGCGTTATGGGACGTTTCCCATACGTCACGCGTGTGACGTCACGTGGAAAGAACTCATACGTGAATTCACGTGTGACGTCACGAGGGTAAACATTTCCGGCTACATTGGGCGGGAGAAGTAGTCGCTAATTTTGACGGAAAATTTTGCCCCTAAATTTAGCGGGGAAATTCGTACGCGAAATTTAGCGGAAACATTTTCCGCCAAGTTTAGCGAAAAATATTTGCGCCAAATTTAGCGGGAAAATTTACTCTCGTGACGTCACGCTGAATTAAGCGGAAATTAGTCCGCTAAATTCAGCGGGGAAACTGACGTCAACGTGACCTCAACACCAATTCAGTTTCCCCGCTAAACTCAGCGGGAAAAAGTTTCGCTAAATTTCCCCGCTAACTTTATTCCTTTATTTATTTATTTATTCTTATTTTCAGTGACCCACCAACAGCTTAACGCCTCCTTAGTGGTGCACTTATCAATGAGTCAATTAGTCGTAAAATGTTAAACAGGATAAAAGCGAAACGTTAGGAAAAAACAGTAGCCTCAACACACTTTCGAAATTTACGCTCTTCATCAAAAATATCAAGACTAGCATTCCCACAAATCTGTTCTAAATGGTTATAAGTCAGTTGTAGGCGTGTCATGGGTGCAGCATGGTAAACATTGGTAGGGTAAAACTAACGATAAAGTCTACAAGACTTACGAGGAACGTGCAAGTAGATGTGACTGATTAGCTCTGGGGAATCAATTATACCATTTACAATCTTATACAAATATCTCTGTTCACGAATTGTTCTCGTGTTGTGCAACGAGTCGAACTTTACGAGTTCCCAAATCCTCTCATAACTATAGAGATAATTCGGTTGAAAATAACGATCAAACAAAACACGAACGAATCTACGTTGAACACTCTCAATTACACCTGAATTTGTCACTCCAATACAGTTCCAGACAACTGAGGCATATTCAACACGACTACGCGCCAGTGAAGAAAACAAACGTAAAATACAAAGTGGTTTCGAAAACCGGCGTGTCACTCGTGTCATGGCTCCCAGCACTCTAAAGGAAGCATTCGTAATTGTAGTCACGTGATGATTGAAATTAATTGCAGGATCCATAAAAACGCCTAGATCACGGATGACCTCAACGTGAGTAATATTGGTGGAATCTAATACATAGGGAAAACTCAGAATTTCCCGCTTCCTAGAAAAGGACATAACTTTCGTCTTTGACTGATTTAAAAGTAAGTCTTTTGAAAAACACCACGCCAAAATCGAATCTATATCACGCTGAAGACATTCACAATCGTCAACCGTTTTAACCGCTGTAAACAACTTAATATCATCAGCAAATAACAAAAACCGCGTTTGTTTAATACAGGAAGCTAGATCATTTACAAAAATTAAAAACAGCAAAGGATCGAGGTTACTGCCTTGAGGAACCTCAGAAGTAGATAAAAGAAGGAGGAGATAATGGGCCGGATACTCGCACAAAGTTCAGCCGAGTGAGATAGGTAACTATCGAGGAGACGACAGTACTTAAGGGACAGACCGTAACTACAGAGTTTACTCAACAGTAGTTGATGATTAACTTTGTCAAACGCTTTGCTCACATACCTGTACTACATCCGCTTGTCCTCCGTTTCACCTTACGAGAAAATTTTACCGCTACAATTAGCGGGGAAATTTTCTCACTAAATTTAGCGGGGAAATCGTCGTATAATTTAGCGGGAAAATTGGCGAAAATTTCCCGCTGAATGGGATGGGACAAGCAGAGGAGGAGAGGAGGGTAAGGAGAGAGAACAGGGATAAGCCCTCCCCTCCATACCCACCCCTCCTCCTCCTCAAAAGCTGCGCTCTAATTTCGCATTACAGAAATTTGTAAATGTCTCAACATTTTATTATGTTCTATTCTAGTTTGCATGTCTGGAGATTTTACGCGAGGCTACGTTTTTGCTCAAAGTCACTTAATCAGGATGGACCGCAGCGGACCTTGGGAGCCATGCCAGCGGAGCGAGCACTGCTTACAAATCACGTGACTACGCACCCCGTGCATTCCTGCGGCTCCCCCGAAGTTCACGTGACACTCATACGGCATCGGAATAGCTCGAAGCGTCTGCTGCTGTCCCTCGTAAGGTGAAACGGAGTACATTCGCGTCTCGACGGTCTCGATCAATCGCAGAAGGCTGACTTGCTATGGACATGCTAATCCAGCAGCTCGTTTTGTGCTCGCGGGAAAACTCCATGACATCCGTTAGCTTCACCACAGTTTTTCATATGCAGTTTGCCCACTGTAGAGAACCTAGGTTAATCCCTGAACACGCGAGCTAGGACATCGTGTCAATAATAATACAAAGAACAACCAAATGCTATACTATTTTCTCTGAGAAATTATGTTATCTACAAAATAACCTCAAAAAGAAAAAGTTATTTCATTACATTTTTTTTTAAAACCTTCATATTGCCCTCTAACTAGGTATGGGAGAACTAACTACTTTTATGTTTTGGTTTAGTTGATTCCTTTTTAAAGATGGCGGCCCCCATGGTATTTCGGTTTGGTTTGGTCCTCGCGTTCGGCGGCATTGCGCATCGCTTTCTTTAGATGTGCCCATCACTGGACAACGACCACAGTGATCAAAAGAAGAGAACTTCTTTCACGCAGACAACTGTTTGTGGCAACTCTACATAGAATAAACAGCGCGATCAACGATACGAACGGAGCAAGTATGGAATCGATGCGATTGTTGAGTAGTATTCCGCAAACATGCGCACGGTGATACGAACAGTTTGGGTGTCAGCAGAGTTTTAGCAGTTCGTTCCGAGGACGACGATAACGACACTTGATACTCCATCGTCGCCCTTACGCATGCATTGTATCGTTATCGGGAGTATCGGAACTGTCGACTAAAACTCCAGGGGAGACCAAAGATCAATCAACCCAGTGTATACAGGTAAATATCGTCGGTATTTCATACCATTTCTTCTTTTGTAAAGGAATACAATGCTGCGTATAACTAAGAAAGCTTACAAACAAGTCGCTTATTCTAAAACAGTAAACAGGCTTATATGGCTACGGTTTCAGCTGTTTCCTGGGGAAAATTAGATCTCTCCCGTCAGTTCCACAAGATAACTGTCCGACACACTTAGGTAGTCCAATTTCTAGCAGGTATACTGGATTTGGCCAGTCTATTCCCTAAAAACAATGGCTGGAGGTTTACTTATTTATACAAAGTACCTCAAAGGCTTATTCGGATGTGTCGGCCAATTTCAAATGTGTTCGGTCATTAATATCAGCTGCAACACTCGCCCTTGACTGCCCTGGTCCCTTTAAAACGTTTACTATGTCTAGATATTTTTAGGAGTTCAGGGAGTGAGGCTTAAACTTTGTTCTACAGCCTTGGTCAGGTCCAGGGGTACCTTACAAGTTAGATGGTATTTCAATAAACCATACAGGTCTCTTCGGGCTTAAACTGTTCAGAAAGTATGTAGGAAGTGCCTGCTCAGTCTAAGTAAAAACACAAACTTAATATAATCAACTGATTCATAGCAACCGGTATAAGCAATGTCAGTAAATATAAGGATAAGTCAATTTATTTTCAAAGCACTACCGAATTCTGATAATGCTCTTTTCATGACCGCAAATTGTCATCACTATAAGCTAGTCAGGTTTGGGTGGTACTAAGTTAAGAATTCAGTGCGCAGATATTTTAACATTTCAGATTCCATCTAGCCTTGCTAATATACGGGGTACTGAATAAGCTAGTCCATGCATGCCATTGCATCTCAAGATTAGAAGCTTCGAGAAGATGACAAATGAAAGACCTTTTGTCTAAGCTTAAGTGTGTGTGTGGGGGGGGGGGGGGGGGGAGGGGTGACAGCCTTGTTTTTGTCTACTGTTTCACACAACATGATGGCAGTGACCGGTTACTGCCATCATTCTTCAGGTGATTTCCGTGCAAATCGAACTACTGGACTGTGCACAGCAAACCCACTCTAACAGCTCCAATGTTCAGGAGCGTAAAGTTAGAATTGTCATGACTGCATTAAGATGGCAATTTGGGCCAGTTGGTTCATGATCGAAGATAGGCACCGAAAAAACAAGGACAAGAAGAGACGTAAACACTGGCGCACTCGCAACCAACATTTATTAAAAAAACGAATCCCTTATATATCCGTCAAAAAATCCTTCATCACAACTAGGCACGGTGTAGACCCCTTTCCAGAAATTCAAATTCCTTTGTCGATAAGGTAATTGACGTGTCACTTGTGCACATCTTGCCCTTTGCTTTGATTTCAAAGGCCACGTGGAGCTCCCTGGATATCTTATCTGGGTATCTGGCCAGAAATGTTGTGTCATTAAATGACGGGGAGCAGGGGCAACGGTTGCAGTGTGTTGCAGATGTCCAGATGGGGTTGCTCGTGTGGCCGCGTCATGTTCACGTGCGCGATCGTTGAAGCATCGGCCAGTCTGATCGATGTATACTGACCCGCATGACATTGGAATTTGGTAAACAACTCCCGTTGTGCACTCTGTGTATTTCTTGCGGTGTTTAGTTTTGCATTTCTCTGCAGCATCAGCGGAAAAATTGATTTTTCGGCACAGTCTTGACAGCTTATTAGGTGCCGATAAATCTACTGGTACGTCGTAACGGTCAGCTACCTTTTTAAGATTGTGGGTAATGGCTGTCAAGACTGTGCCGAAAAATCAATTTTTCCGCTGATGCTGCAGAGAAATGCAAAACTAAACACCGCAAGAAATACACAGAGTGCACAACGGGAGTTGTTTACCAAATTCCAATGTCATGTGGGTCAGTATACATCGGTCAGACTGGCCGATGCTTCAACGATCGCGCACGTGAACATGACGCGGCCACACGAGCAACCCCATCTGGACATCTGGCAACACACTGCAACCGTTGCCCCTGCTCCCCGTCATTTAATGACACAACATTTCTGGCCAGATACCCAGATAAGATATCCAGGGAGCTCCACGAGGCCTTTGAAATCAAAGCAATGGGCAAGATGTGCACAAGTGACACGTCAATTACCTTATCGACAAAGGAATTTGAATTTCTGGAAAGGGGTCTACACCGTGCCTAGTCGCGATGAAGGGTTTTTTTGACGGATATATAAGGGGTTCGTTTTTTCAATAAATGTTAGTTGCGAGTGCGCCAGTGTTTACGTCTCTTCTTGTCCTTGTTTTTTTGGTGCCTATCTTCTGTCATGACTGCCCCACTCTTCACGTGCCGAATGACGACTCTACTTGCACATAGCGGACCACGACCAAAATCCTCCTTGCTGTTTGTGACCTGGCTCAACTGCAGAAGGTTTTTCTTCCAAGTGCCCTCACAGATATTTGAAATGATTTCGTGTCAGAGGTGTCCTAAGACTTCCATCTGACGAATGACTGAAACTTGTTCAAGACTGTTGATCATGAGAAATGCGAGGCCCCTCAACTGGCTTATTTTTCCAGATATGAAAAACTGCAGTACAGCGATTGCCAAACCATTTGAGCTGGGATAATGGCCTATGATTCCAACCAACTAAAACCTAAGACCTCATGAAGTCTAGTTTTGTTGTGTAATCATAATCGATGCAAACACTTTCAAACGTGCCAATGGGCAAGACTTTAGGATATCGAGCTGTTTACCTATCTATTTATGACATTCTGCTATCAGCAAACAGTCAACAAAACCCCTCGGCACATCTGCAAAAAGCACAAGCAAGCATATCCAGACTCTGGCTTCAAACTTGTACCGCACATTCCTCAATTGTTTTTTTTTTATGACATTCATGCAGTGATCAGTTGGTTTCTATATCACATTGTACAAAATTGTAGCATCTTTTACATGAAAAAACTTGATTTGACTTTTTCTGCCACTTCTGATTTTCTTTGACTTCTTAGCTATTGCATGAATATTCTTTGCCATTTGTACAAGAAATATGAAAGATATATAAGGTTTCAAAAATGTAAAGTCAATTGCCATTTTGAAGAAATACATACTCCAACAGAGAAAAAACACGTTTTTCAGGCTGGTAGCAAAGATGACAACGATGTTCTTGTCAAGTGAAGTGACAAATTTTATTAGATGTTGCTGACACCATTGGCTAAGTAATGAACAAAGTTGTAGAAAATCACGCCCCGAGTCTGGCTTGCACAAGGGTATAAATGTGTATATACAAGGAAACTGGGGGATTAATTTTTGTCAAGTTTTGCAAATATCATATGCGGTCTTTCGCGGGCAAGAGTTAGATACTACCTCGAAGGGTAAGGATATTATATACTTCAAGATGCATAAGACTGCAGTTACTGGAGTCAAGATTCTTTTTTGCCACGATAATTAGGTCCCTCATCCTGTTAATCAGACGAGGCTGTATTCACTGCTCTGAAGACAAAATGCACTGTGTCTAGTTCATTCTAGTATTGAAATATATTTATACTTTATTGAAATTAACTAAACTGACACTTTCAGTCTGCAAACTTTGCAACTTGCATCTTTAGGCACAGACGACTATTCTCAGGAGACTTTTGTCTTCTAAGTCCAAATCCGCATATTAGCAACCATGATAATAAAGGACTTTTTTGCCATGCCATGGTAATAGGCGGGTACTATTTTTTCACCCAGAGTCAAAGCACACAGGGCTCGACTAGAAACCTTTACATATTGGTAATGTGGGATGGTTTGATGTGTCATACATCCGTCTCAAATAAGACTTGCTCGAGAGATCACAGCATAGATTCTGGTCTCCTTAGAAATAATTTTACGCTTCAATGTCAACCTCAATGGCAACTTTTCTTTGTTTCGGCGTAGCTTGACAACCAGTGAACACTGAGGCCCCAGAAGCCAGTCAGTGCGATGGAGAGAAGGACATGACAGCTCTCCATGTGAAGAGTTTACTCAAACAATACATTGCCACCTGCCTTATGCCGCTTGCCAATGTATGGTGTGATAGTGTATTGTACCTACGTAAAGTTGCAGGGCTTATAAGAATTATGAGTCGGCCTATTTCCAGTAGCAGTTCACAACATGTACCATCGCGGTCAATATCAGCTGAAACACAACGACGCATGGCGTGTTGTATACTATAAGAGCCGCCAGTCGAACTTTTCTAGAATAATGCACGCCGAGGATCGGCAGGTTTTCTCGGTAAAATACCTGGATCGCCAGGCTTTTTCGAAGCTCCAGCTTCAATTGGAAATGGTGCACCGACACAGCCGCGACGAGCCGGCTGTTCTCCTCGTTCCTTGCTGCTTGAGAACACCTTTTGTGTGCTGCATCACTAAGTTGACTTTCATCCCTGCAACCTCGAATTATGCAATTTATAGTCGCTAAAGACTTTCTCTACTATTTCCCTTAGCCGACAGGCTTTAATTCTCAGATATGCGGCGCCCTTCTATCGGCGCCTTTGACGGATTCTAATGTCTATCTCTCGAAAGCAGAGATAGTTCTGTATTTGAGCCACTCAACTGTGGACTGAACACTGCATGATCATAAGTTGGGCCACAATAAATATTTGTTTTGAGAAAGTTTGCAGTAGATTTATGCTGTGTAATGCATAGGTTTTGTGGTTTAATTTAGCAAAGGGATATTGTCTTTACATCCTTACTAGCAGATAACACATAGGTGCAGAGTAGCACCAAGAGCGCAGGAGACAACTTGCCTTGGACACAGCGGGCACCACAGTTTTCGGCAAATTATTACACACGGCTCTCATAATGCCGCGCACCGCATAATATGGCATTTCAGATAATATTCACCGCAATAATAGCAATGATGACCAGAAAATGCCCATGCTGCAAAATATGAGGTTGTATGCGACAGCGAGCTGACACAACTTTTAACTTTCCCGAAATACGGTCTCTGCTTGTCCTCTTGTCGCCCAGATGACCACTTCAGTTCTTTTTTTATTTCTTTATTTTTATAATTGCTGATCGGCCTTCTCTTGGATTTCAAGTCTTTGCTGCTTTCCTCGCATCATCGGTGGTACTCAATTGTCTCTTTACTTCTTTGAGGAACCATCATGCTGGAACAAGGATGTAAGAGCATAAAGTGTACAAAGCTACATACACCCTTCAATCATAAAATACAAAAATAATAATTGTGGATTTTACTCTGCGGCCTGTTTAGCCGAGATAGGCGACATCTATAGAGCACGGCCTATGTTGAACGGTGGGTGGTGAGACGCTGCCATACCCACAATTAACCCTGACAAGAGATAAAAAGTGTGCATCTCAGAAAATGACATATATATATATATATATATATATATATATATATATATATATATATATATATATATATATATATATATATAAGACGCTATTTGTAGAGGTACTTCTCTATTCAATTTCCTTAGAGGTACACCGGGCTAGAAGGCAATTCATAGGTATGTACCCCGTAAGCCTTTTTGCGTCCATGCGAATATAATACCTGGTAAATTGATTTTTGTAAAGTGGTGCGGATTCCTTTTTGTTTTTCTAAGGATGCAATCTGATCAGAGATGGTAAAAGTACTTTCAAAAAGTAATTAAATTACATTACTAATTACTTTTCTGAACACTGCACAGTTGAGGTGCCCTTTACTTTTCTGAAAACCATATTGAACAGTGAGTTTGCTGGCGCACACGACATAAGTGTTAAACATGACGAATAGCTTCTTTAGATGTGACTCAGAAAGAAAGTCGACTCACCGGTTTCGCAGTTAATTCAACGGTGAAGGTTTTTACTAAAAAGGTGATATGTTTCCGCCTTCCTGATTTAGAAGTTGTAGTCTGTGTCAGTTTGTTAAGTCGGGCAATGGCAGCTCGCTCTTACAAGGAGTCGTCACGTGAAACGTTTTCCTTCCGCCTCGGAAGCAATCTAATTTTATTCTCCCGGGAGCACTACACTCGGCGATAACTTTTCTTGGCAATGCAGTGGAGAGGAGGAGAGCCCGCGCACAGCTTTATTCAGCGCTCAAAATGGGAAAGGGAACGCGTTCGTGTACCCTCCACTACATTGCCAAGAAAAGTGGTCGCCGAGTATAGTTGACCTATTCTCGGTCATTCCTTTCAATGAGCATTTTTCCGAAACACCCGAATAGTCGTTTTTGCGTATTGTCACACAAAGGACCCGGATAATTGCTAAGCAGAAGCGTCGCGGGCGATATCTGCTTTGTAGGCTTATTCCCGAATAAACTTCCCAAGGGAAGGCAGCGAGGCATACCGCAAGCGGCACCTGCTTTGCTTGATGACGCACAAAACGTTCTGGGGCTTTGACAAGGCACTTGGAATTAACCATTTATTCTGGTCGTTCGTTGTTTACAATAGTCGAAGCTTACGGTTTGACCTTGCTTGACGAAAGTACAAGGCTGGAGATCTGTTTGTCATGTCCTCTCAGGTTTTAAATTATGTTTAACTCAGTGGCGATGTGCCCGTCGCCTTGTAGCCACGAGCTGTTCATCCCTAAGCTGACGCACTGTCAGCTTAGGGATGAACGGTGGAAGCTACGTGTTTGTTGGAGCAGTCACACGTCTATCGTTCGTCACGTAACCACGCTCTCTTTCATACTCACGCGCAGAGAAAGGGACGGGACACGTGATTAAAAGAAGGTGTTTGATTGGTTCTGGTTAGCTTGCAACTCCCACGGCACTTTCAGCTTAGGAATGAACGAAGTATAGTGTCGTCGTGATGACGCGACGCCATGATTCTCGCGCCTGGAGTTCGTAAGCCGTTGCCTTCCAGTGACGTCTACACACAAGCTTTTCTCCTTCTTTTTTCCAGCCCTCCTTTGTGAGTCTGTCCAGCTCTTGGTACAAGGCTTGCGCTAAGGTGGCCGTCGATTATTTCCTTTGATGCTCTTTCACAACATTTCACCTCGCAAAATAATTTTTCTCTTCTTTCTTAAAGCTTGCAAACGAATTTTCTAATTTAGGACAAAAGTAATTTCAAAAGTAATGAGTAATGTTCTCCAAATTACTGCCTAAAAGTAATTCATTACAATACTAAATGAATAGCCTAGAGAAGTAATTCATTACATTGCTCATTACTCCAAAAAGTAATTTAATTACCATAATTCCATTACAGTAATGTCATTATTGACATCTCTGTAACAGACCAAGTGAATCAGGCGTAACAAGTCGGTGATGGCCACAGGTACCAATGGTCGACATCTTGTATCTACTGTTTACTCCGAGCCTACTTAAAGGGGTCATGAAACGATTTTCCTACTTCTTCCTCCTTAGCTTTAATCCTCAACTCAAATGCGAATTGTGAAATCACGTGGTCGTGACATTCCTTCGGCACCGGTGCGATGACTCCTAGCTTCCACTGTGCTTTTTATGAACACCATAGAACTTGTCATTCCCCAGTGACAATAAGTTCCGTCAGGGCACTCATTGGCCACGAACGCGAATCCAAATATTCGTCGACGGATTGATTGTTGACGAGCGCATACGTCCGAGTGACGCAGTTCTCGTGTCCAATGCGTGAGCTGGGCTCTGCTGACGTCAGTTTGGCGCCGGTGACGCGCTTTTGGAACCGCGGATGTATCATAGTGAAAAGGCGGAGAGCTTTCGAAGGCAAGAAGGTACAAAATAGTCCGCTATATTTTCAAATGTTCGTACCGAAAAGCTGGCTTTTGACTTTCTAGCCTCTTTCTTTTGGCCAACTAAACGATATGCGATTAGTAAAGTTCCAATTTCAAATCATTCATCCCAACCCGAAATTCGTTTCATGGCCCCTTTAAAAGTCTTTTTTGAGATCTGCAATTATTTCTTACCGCAATCACCGGGTCAATGTTTGGTCTACGGGCCCTTTTGTTTGAACGAGCAGACGACAAAGAGCAGGCGAGTTTGAAAGAACAGACGACAGATCGAACGATCAGGCGGCCGTTTGAATTTGAAGACACACTGAACACGCGGGTGGTCCGGACAACTTGGCGGTTTTCCCTCGTTCATGCTGGAACAAAACAAATACATCTGGCGACCACATGTATTTGTGAATTCAACCCGACGTGTTACCCGCACAAGCAATTGTAGTTCGACAGCGTCTGGTTTGCCCTTTTCACGGCCCCCAACCACATTCTCGGACGAACCGTGCAGGCAGAAAACACACGAAAACTGACCTTCAAACCTTTCCCGACTCTTTTGGTACAGCCCCCGTCGCGGCGTTTTGACGAGAAGGCGGATTTTTGTCTGGTTTCTTCCAAAAGAACACAGGAATGCATGTCTCATACAATGACTTCCGCCCCCCGCCCCAGACCGGAAGTGCGCCAGACGCGCCACCACCGCGGCGTGAAGTAACAGAGTTGAGTTCGTGTATAGGCTCCCTACGGGATACAGTTGCGCGTTCATCCCCGTAACGCCGTCTTTCCTGCACGGCATGTTGATCCAACTCCTCGCGTGACTGAATTCGGCGAATAGCGGCGCCGTGCATTCGCGGCGCGCGGCGAGCTCCAAAGCAGGGGAACCTACGCCGGGGCGTGGGCAACGTCTGCTTTCTCCAACGAGGTAGAGGGGTTTAGAGCAATAAACCGGGGTTCCGGCCTGCACTCGAAACTGACCCCCATAAGGCCACTGCCATTGTACGCAAGTTTCAACACTCGTCACGTGACGAAACCAAATACGTGACGTCACAGGAAAGATGGCAACGCCCAGGCAGCTACTGGCCCCAGCTGGGCCGGAGCTTGTCGGATGCATTGTTCGTTGTCGTTCGTGTGGGCGAGTTGATTTCAGACGCGGAAGCCGTCATATGAGGCCGGTCGAAAGCGACTTCAGAGTTAAGCGTGGTGTCTGACGTAGGTATAACGTGAAACTAAGGAGGAACGGTGTGCATTTCGCTGGTGACCGACGGGGATATTGCCACAAAAGAGACAATCGGCTCTACGTTGATCGCACCTCGGATTAATTCCGATACCGCTAGGATAAATTTTAAGGCGACATTTTTGTGCTCTCGTTGACCATCGGAATCTTCGAGGTCTGCAGTGAAGCGTGTGCAATATATTTGGATACACAGTTTAGCGACGGAAATTGCGTGAGTCGTACTTGGCAGCGTGCAATCGTGGTGCCGCTGCGTTCAAATGTCCGAAGGCTCACTTTGGTTGTACGGTGCACCGGAGAGCTGCGTTGAAGCTTGTAGTTCCCGTGCCGTGCTAAATGATACTGTGCTGCTTTCAAAATTGTTCTTGCGTAGACGTGCACTTTCACGGAGCACAGCCTGTTGCAGTTAGTATTGATTCCGCTTCTCTGTCGCACGTTTCGTCGACACAAGTTTCATCAACACTCGTTACGCGAATTGCAAGCTGTATGGACATTTCATCGCGCGTGTTTCCTACCCAGCTAGTCCACCCGTTCACGCCGCTTTACGACGATAGTCTGTGGCGGATCATTACCAGAAAAGTGGTGCCACATCCATTTCAGTTCAGTTCGTCCACGGCAGTCGCCAAACCCCGAAGGAGAGGATTTATTCGGGCAGAATGCAACTAAAGCAATGCAGCTTCTTTAATGGTCAGGATAGAATCTCTTCTGTCAGTTTTGTTATACTGTCATGAATGCTTGCTCCAGTCCTATCTTCTATCAACATTTATGATTCTGGAAAGTTCCAGGCTATGCTCAGCTGTCATATGTTCTGGTGGAGGTGCTGGGTACTTTACCCATAGCCCTTCACTCTGTGTTCACCCTGGCGGCTCCTCAGCCGAGTTGCCCGATAACAGGACACGGGTGACGGACTATCCCACGTCTTCAACCCCGGCAAGCCGTGAACCAAGTCCTAACCCGAGCCCGGCAGAAACACCACAAGACAACCGAGTACCACAAGGACGAACCTCGGAAATACACCACGAAGAACCTGAAATCCGAGCCAGTCGCTGCTACCAGCAAGAACCACCGGAATTCGTTTTTTTTTTTTTTTTTTTTTTTTTGCCAGAAAAACCGAAACTGACTAAGCCAACAATGACAAACCTGTAGCAGCAAACCGTGTCCGCTCCCACCATAGTTTGCATTCCCGTCGCACATCACACTCCGACGCCCTTTCACGCAAGGTGTATGAAGACGTCGAGGGCTGGATTGAACAATATGACCGTGTCGCCCGCCACAGTGGCCAGGTGGACAGACAACCATCTTCTGCAAAACCTATATTTCTCGTGGAAGAAACTGCCAGGCACTGGTTTGAGAACCATGAATCCTCCTTAACGCCGTGGGAAGTTTGCAAGATCGAGCTGAAGTGCATGTTCATTAGCTACCATTGACGAGAGTGAGCCGAATTCCTGATTTTGTCTAGGACACGGATTCAACGAGAGCGTCACCGCCATCGTGGAGGATGTTTTGCGCCTGATCGAGCACCCACGCAAACCCTGATACTATAGAAGACAAGAAGCTAAGAATCCCATGTCCTTCATGTGAGGGACAACATCTTCGGCAGCCTTGATCGCAACCCCACGACAACAGTCGAAGGGTTCATATCACCGAGGCTTCCAACATTGAATGTACACTGCAGGCCCGAGTCTGTCACTATCACCAACTCTCCAGCGTCTTGACACTCGATTCGTCCAGCTGCAACGTCGACACCAGCCTCCCAGGCATCCGGAACATCCTCCACGACGTTTTCCGGGAGGAGATCAGGAAGCTACTTACTGCCATCAAATTGCCCGGCTTTTATTTTGATTGCCGAGATTGTTTCGGAACAAGTTAGACAGGCATTTCAACTGGAGACGTCTTCGAGCGAAGCGGCATCTGACGAACCGAGGGCGACTTATGCCACAAAGTCACGATGTCCGCTACCGGCTACCCGTTAGTATTCAATGCCAATTCAACGAGACACCTGTAGTATTTAAATTTTTCATCAGTTCTATACACAGTACCTAGATGGCGCCACGGTTCCACCATTGCGCCCGTGTTATTAGGGTTGCGTCCCCGTGGCGCTTGGCCCCACGTTGTTGACCGTTGAATAAAGAGTGCGCCATCAACCACCGACCACATCGGACGTCCTCCTTCCTTCCGGGGCAACCCGCCCCCCCGGCTTCGCCGGTCACCACCTCGGCATGTAAGAACCTCGTCTCTTCCGCAGGCCCACGCAGGCACTGCTCCTCTTTATTTTCACGGGTGACCGCCTTTCTTTTTATTACAACATTTTTGGCGACAAGCATTTACAACAACACTCCAACGCCGAAGCATTCTCGACATCGGGTGCAGGTCGGCGCAGAACACAGTACACCGAGAAAAATGGAGGTGTTGCGAATGGCCAAACGGAAACCACTCTGCTACAGCTGCATAAGGCCGACCATGTCTACCGGAGCTGCCCGTACCAATGAATTGGCCTGCGAGGGTTCCTGCCGAACGACCCTCGACCACGTCTCGAGGAGCGACTGCGGGACATTGAGGATGATCTTCGGCGGCCTTTGTCCTTGGTGCCGACATTACCCCGAAGCTCCTGATCCCCACCACCTCGACTGGAGGTAAGCACGATAAAGCAGGTGAGCGGCAATGCAATGACAGTTGATTTGGTGTCGGTTGTCGTTCAAGGACAGTACCTAATAATTTGCTGAAACCAATTATCTGTGTCCACTCAGCGAAGCGCACAATTACCAACTTTGATGGAAAATTCCGCTGAGTGACTTGAAGAGATAGAATAGTTGGTTGTTCTCAAAAGTTGACACCAAGCATCACTTGACTTCCCTTTGCCACACGAGACTTACACAAGTTGCAGTGGTCGCGGGATGCAGAAGAAATAGCCATTACGAAATGGTAGTGAAATGGCTTGGATAGCAAACAAACATTGTGGCCAGCCATCAAGTCAAAAGTACAGCAAAAGGCACAGCCACGTAAGCAATACATGCCCGAACTAGCAAGATTGACGCAGAAAACTATCAGAAAAATTTGCGGACTAGAAGCCAGCCCTGCGGCTTCAGTGCATAAGATGTCAGTGGCCGCACATGACGTATGATAACAAGACGGCATCAGTCAGTCAAAGTTGCCACTCGACCAAACTGAACACCGACGTGCCAGGAGCGTCATCCGACAACAAGGAGCACAGGTACTACGACTGAACGCCTGACATGAGACTGTCGCAGAAGGAACTCGTTATGGAACCATTTGCTAAGAATAAATAATTATGTAATCAAGTGGAAATAAACATATTTGGTATACTAACCAAATAAACATATAGCCGCTTGCCTTTACGCCTTTAGAGCCTACACACCAAGAATTGTGTTCACTGCATGCGGCGGAGTTTTTGAGGACAGTTGCATCTCTGACACCCCAATATTAATAAATGGGACAAACCAGACTGGCAGACTTATTGCATGGGGCTGCACTCCTTCCACCTCTCCTGAACATGTGGTGCACCGAAAGCAAACTCCAATGATGTGAAACTGTTATTTATTAATTTATTCCCTTCAAAGACCCCTGGAAGCATTGCAGAGAGGATATTTAAAACTATACACACATCATAATAACATCACAGCACACTGACGTTAATGACCACAAAACGGGGCAAGCCGCTGAAAATAAATATTACACTCGTAAGAATTAAATATTGATAACTTCATAATTATAAAGATGAACACACCTCTGAGCATCTAGTTTAATAGTATGTGTTGATGCATTGTTATATAGCAGGACACTTCCTATACATATGACACAATAGACCCTTTGCAAAACCCCATCAAGCAACACAACTGTCACCATTTTTTTTTTCGGCGTAAAGCACACGAATGGGCCCCAGTTCCCGTCGAACGCTAATGCAGCATACGAGTCCAATAGGTACTGAGCCGAGTTCACAGTGATGGCTGACATAACATTCTTGTCGAACAAATACCCAAAGTATGAAGGCCTTGGGTAATTAGAGTAGTAGCTACTGTAATTCATTTCATCAAATTTGGCAAACGGCGAAGGCTACAGTCTCGGTGAGTCATTATGCAGGTTGTAGAGAGACACGTGGCAACATATCATCAGAGTGCTCGTCTGCACAGATTTGACACACACCTCCACTCCGTCTCTCTGATTGGCTCGAGGGGACTGTGGCGGTTGGCCTTTTCCAAGTTACGGCGAAACGAAGGGTAGGCAGCCTGCACTTTTGAAAAAAGTCAATTGCAGAGACAGAAAGGAATGGTAGTCAACATTTTTCAACAA